>VXAV01008800.1:154892-172397 GCA_013399715.1 Alectura lathami | reverse complement strand
TTTTTTTTGATTTCCCAGGGAAAAAAATCTCCATTTCCAAAACATTCTTTTACATTTTTTATCTTTTGCATGTTCTCTCATTCTTTCTCATACATGCACATTTATGCATACATTTAATCTGTAAGACGAGAGGAAAGGTGAATTACTTCTTATGTTTGTGAGCTAAATGAGAATAAAGGCCCTTTATTTTTTTTTAATTTGTTCCTGAAGTTTTGCCAACAATAATGTTGGCTTTAATGGCTGCATAGGATTGAAGATGCTATCATGGTGTCAGACCACACACCAAGATGCAGGGCTGCATATGTTTTTAATTTTCCAGTAATTTCTCTTGTCCTTTTTGGTCAGCCAAAGACTTATGAGAATACCATCAAGAAATGAAATAGAAATCAAGTATTGGAAACAGCAGTGGCAGCTGCATAAAAAAAACCCCAACAAACCACAAGATTTCTTAATGGCTGCCTTCCACATTTTTTCTGGCCATGCCATATGAAGAGATTTACTTATATTTCCTTAAGATGTCAGTGCAAGAACATATGCATTATCCTTGATACCATAAGTCTGACTGACAAGGTAAATACATGATAAAACTACTTTAGAGAGTTAAGTGGTATTCCTTTTGATCACAGGTATTTACAGCCATATGTAAAGCCCAATTCATTCCCTTCTTTATCTGATAGCAAGAAGACAGGACATGGGATTTAATGCAGAGTGATTATTGGGTAGTGGAATACATAATACTAACCAGAGGGATTTTGATGTGTTGCTATACATGACCTTTCTGCCTGCTTAGATAGGCAGTCACCCGAGGATTTGCTTGATCTGGAAGCATGGCACCAGGATGAAACATCCCAGCACAAGGTATGGTCTTGTGTCACATCTGAGTTTGAAAAAAATCATTTATTTGCATTCATGAGTATTTTCCATTTTTTTATTCATGATTTTCCTTTTCTACAGGCAATTATTCCACAAGTTCATTCCTTGGATGCTAAATATGTCTGAGCAATATCTAAATAAGTGAGCTTTACTCACATCTGCACAAAGCTCTTTCTAGTTCTGAGACTATGCGAATAAAGAGCAAACCTATGAATTAATATCAAACAGCATCACTATGGCAAATCCACCAGGGTTATGCAATTTGAGGAAAATACTAAGAAAACAAGTCAAATGGTGGGAAACTACGTTTTTTCATTCCTTTCAGAATTTTCTCTGCAGTGTGCTTCTTTCCTGCCTTTACTTTCTCATTTCTTCTTCTGGCCAAAGTAGGAACACAAGGTGTAGAGAGCACAGCTCCTGTGAGACAAGAGAATTACTATCATAAGTTGAAATTTATTTGACTTCTGAGAAAAACAAATGGAAGGGCATCCCATACCAAGACAGTACATCTTAGCAGATCAAAATCTCAACAAAAAAAATCAAACTAAGTTTAACTTTTTAAATGTTTAATTCTCCTGAAATTGAGGATTTGTCTTGAATAAATGCTGACAAGATTTATCTTAATATATATCACTGCATCTTCTTGCTAAATTACTACTGAAAAAAGCTATTGGACAAACATTTCTGGGAGATTTATGACATAGTCAGCAGAGGAGATTGCCACCAGGGAATAAATTAATATGTTCCTTAAGAGAAGTAACTCTCCATGATGGGACAAGATCAGTGACCTACAAAGGGGAAGACTGTCCGTGGAAGTAGAACTGAAAATCCTCATCTGAAGTACCTTGCTGGGGAACAACTAAGAACTTCAAATATTCCCCATCATTCCATGAAAAGAGTTTGGGGGGCTGGAGTAATCAGTGATCCCTACAGATCAGTCACATTTGTAAGCCGACAAAGCCATGGCATTGATAAGGATCTTGGGATTCATATACCTTCTTTGTCCAATGCAATTGGAGTTCCATGAAGTATTCCTGGAAACTGCCAAAGGGTCTGTATTAGCTGCTTCCCATATCCAGTGCTAAGAGACTCATGGCTTTGATAGTAATGCCACCAGAATACTATCAGTGTGTTGAACTCTGTTAAGAAATTCCAAAGCAAGTTTCCTCAGCATCACTTATCAGACTCAGTACCATTATCCCGTAGGCAGCTGCGGGGCCTAACACTAGCGCTGAGGTTTGGGCAGTCTGGTGTATCAATACTGAAATACTTCAGCACTGTACTGATCTGTAGTGGGGACGATCATTCTGCCCTGCTGAAATAGCTGCTCCTTTTACAGCAGTCTGAAAACAAGGCCAGAAGTTCCATGTATTCAGTTTTCTGATGTTCCTTCCAGATAAAAATACAGACATGTCCAAGCTTGTGAATGAGTAATGAATTATGGCACCTGCAGGAATTTGTAGCAATATTAGAACGGATGAAATATTAAACAGAGGAAAGAGACCGGTAGCTATGTGCGTCAGTTATTGCTTTACTAAAAAACTTCCTGAGGAATTTCAAGCATACAGCTCTAGATCTGTGGATGAATGATCCCTAAATATACACTGGTGCCCCTTTAGCTTTGTGATCTACTGTTCCAGGGATTCACAAACTATACACTCCTGTGACGGGCCATGATAACTCTAAATGAGCCTTTTTCTGTGTGATCTGCAGATAATGGGTCTCTAGGAGATTTTGGAACAGTACCTTTTAATTCACGTTGTTGTGTTTCAAAGGTGCACAAAGGCTCAGCACACTTAGATGCACCTCAGAGCTTCCTCAAAACACCTTGGGCTCTGTCCTATACACATCGATTGATGGAGCCATTAAGACCTCAACGGACGAACAATAATGATTCCATTTGGACCGATCCAATTTCAATGGCATTGTCTCATACAATTCCATTAACATCGGAGCTGTTGCAACCTCAGTGACAGATTATTATTTCTTTTAAAAAAGGAAAAGGAAATTAACACAATATATTGAATTGCGCTGAATTGAGACAATAAATAATGGAATGTACCAGACACTAACCTCTCCCTTCTGTAATTCCAGGAGGTAAAATAGACGTATTTACCACAAAGTTGATGACATATGTAGCACTTACGTTAAAATATGTGGCAAAACCTTACAACATACAGGTAGAATTAGAAAACTGGCTAGATCTCATATGGGCTTTAATATAACTTCAGGTGTAGAATTAGACAGTATCTATCTATCTATATACATCTAGCAATGGTCATTGCTGTAGTCACTGAGCAAAACACACCAATAAGTGCTATAATGGAAGAAATGAATTTAAAGAGCTACATTTTCAGAAAGCACAGTGGTAAAATGGAATGTGACCTACCACTGATACACTAGGCTGATACATGCATGGGCAGAGGAAGGAATTGCTTGTATACATGCACCCAGAAAACTCTCTCTTCCTCTAGTGCTGTCTGTGGGCATAATCCAAGTTGCTCTATTTCCAAATGCTATTGACCAATATTGGCTAGGTTTGTACTCTCTGAAGTATTTAGCACAAGAAATAGCACACTATCCCTTGAACTGTTTTACCGAATTCAGCTTGAGGATGGCTGTTGGGATCTTTGAAGATGCTTTTCATAGTAGTTATTGCCACTGAACATCCCAAACCACAAGACACATTTCTTGAATGCACTACAACACTCTGTGGATAAGAGCAAGGGTATTAAGAGGGAATGTTAAGAAGTTGTGGCCATCATCTCCATGGTATTGTTTATTCCTTAATCATAGCTATCATACAAAGATAACAACATAAAAAGACCATGCAGATGAGAGAATGTGCAAAGGGCACATTTTCAAAACAGGGTGCAAAAATGAGCTAAAAGCAAAATTTTAAGTCTTCTTGTTATATCCTCTTTCGAAAGTATATCCTCTTATCACTTTCTCTCAGCAAGTCTGCATGTGTTTCTAGCCACCTTGAGTAATTCCTGTGCATTTGCGGTGTGCTAGTTCCCTCTCTACAGTATTCAGAGACAGTGAGGCTATTTGTCCTTTCTCTCCGGGCACAGTACCTCATTTTTAGTTTGTAATGCTGAGAGCATCTGTGGTTTTGTTGCAATTCTGTCATTTGCAGTAAACAAAGTGAAGAGATTAGACAGAGAAATTCAAGGGCTCTTCCTACAGCAACTGGTGAGTTCAAGAACCTTTACTGACTCTTCCCTTTCTCTTTACCCTTACATAGAACCTTTTGTCTTCAGTGAAGATAACCGAGCTTACTACGGTGTGAGGAAGCAGAATCAGATGTGACATTTGGCAATCAATGGCTGACAGCTCCAGACCTAATGGACATGTGATGTTTCCAGCTGCTGAGGGAACTCCCCTAGAGATCCACCCACTTTTTCAGTAAGTTTGCTGATTTAAAGGCTGTTTCCATACTTTGCTCTGAAGTAGTTCAAAGGGGTCTGGACTATTCGAATCTTCCACTGATTTTCTTTCTTCTTGTTAAACTCATACTGCTTTAGGTTAACAGGACATGGGAATTTTTTTGCATAGCCTTTTTTTCTTGTGAGGAATTTCTTGGTGATTTTTATCTTTGTCTTTTATTTTCTACCCTAATCTGAAGCCATAGAGTGATTAAAATAAGTGGATTCCAGACCCATGCGCATGTACAAGATACAAAAAGGCAGCTCACTGATGCTTTCCTTTTTCAGGCTGGTGGATGCTCATGGAGATTGCCTCTGCAAATGCCTCCCTTGCGAGTCTAACTTTTCTGTAGCTGAAGCCACAGTGCATTCAGATTCTCACAATGCCAGAACAGTTGTACACACTGAAAGTGCATCTGTTTGAAATGTAATCAGGCTCATAATGGGAAGTGAGTTTCAGCTTTAATTAGGATGAGGGAACTTCTTTTCTCTCTAACCTTGCAGGACTGCTCTGAGCAGTCTATCTGCATGCAAATCTGTTTCCTTCTGTGTCCTTTAAATACACTCAGAGCTTGCACACAGAGTAGACAGAGGGAGAAGTTTTGCCTCCTACAGTGGCACAAGGAAAGTGGCCATATGCCCTGCTCTCAGATCTAGCATCCCTTCGTCTGTCCCTGAAGTGCAGCAAAACACCTTCAATCCTGTTTCATTAAGTCCTTGCTGTTCAGGAGCAGGTCTGTGGAGCAGGATGGGGAAAGGGAAGAGCAAAATCAGTGAAGTCATGGCGGTTTTGGTGGAATACAGCTACTGTTGTTGACTGTGAGGTATTAAGACAAAACTTAAGCAACCTCTAGAGATTTTGCAAAGACAAGGCTTGGTCCTGACTGGTCTCAGCAGCCACAGCTGCTGATTTCACACCTGCCCATATCTGCAGCTTCTCCTCTATAATTTCTACAGATTCATCTCCACAGATGTGGAAATAATTAAAATAACTGGAATGCTTGCAAATTGCTGCTTTCATCATATTGTCTGTAGGCTGTAGATGAATCTTCCCATAGGGAGAGCAGTGGGGTTAACATCGGCTATAGATCTGCAAAGCCTTTCTTTGCAATATTAATCTTTTGATATTCTTAAGCCTCTTTGGTAGATTCATTGTTGTTGTTTTGTAATCTCAGGAGTGTTTCATTGCACTCCTTTCATCAGTCTCTTCAGGTATTATCAGTAGGAATAGGGCTTTTCCCCATCCCTTAATTCACACAGTAGAAAAGTTTTATTAAGAAGAAATCTCTGAATTCTATTTTTACAGGTCACATCAACTGCAGTGATCCATAATTTCAAGGGTTCTTTTTATATCAAGAGAAAAGAAGGCTCCAGGGAGACCTGATAGCAGCCATTCAATATCTAAAGAAGGGAACAGTGTCATTAGCAGGGCCTGTTGTGACAGGACTAGGAGAAATGGTTTCAAATTGAGAGAGGGGAGATTTAGACTAGATATAAGGAAAAAGTTTTTTTATGATAAGGGTGGTGAAGCACTGGCACAGGTTGCCCAGAGAGGTGGTGGAAGTCCCATCCCTGGAGACCTTCAAGGTCAGGCTGGACAGGGCTCTGAGCAATGTTACCCAGCTGTAGATGTCCCTGTTCACTGCAGGGGAGTTGGACTGGATGGCTTTTAAAGGTCCCTTCCAAAGCAAATGATTCTATGATTCTATGATTACTGAGGTGTTCACATACATCCTTCATACCTACACATACCAGATCAGCAACTTCTTTTTTGACTCACAATTTTTTGTGAGTCCACTCACAAAAAAAAATCTACTCACTACTCTCTCACTTCTACAAGATTTCAAATACAGAGCAGGAGATTCAGAGCAGGATAAAATTAAAAAAAAAAAAAAAAAGGAAATCTAATTTACAGAAACATACGTGGTTCATAACTTAGCTTGGTAATTTGCAACATTGTAAAGGTACAGAAACTAGCACTAAAAGAACATCCAACAACAGAAGAAAATTCCAACCGTACAGGGAGATTACACATTAAGTTCTGGTCAGCAGGGTTCTTTGGGAATTCTCTTTGGCTTGAGGGATAAAAGTGATTTCCTATTTTCTCTTTCCCTTGTGAGTGAACTACATTTGATTCCTGCTAGCAAAAGCTTTACTCAAATCACTCAAAAAGGGGCATGTTCTGCTCCAAGAAATAAGCTTGTGTTTATTTATTTATTTTTTTAATTTCTCCTCATAAATCACTCTGATTTCAAAGCATTTTTAATATAAATACCAGAATGTTTCATGATATTTATATACATAAGAATCTGAATTTCATTTTAGGACATGTCAAAAAGAGGAGCTTTGTAACATATCCTGTTTTAGCAAGCTTGAAGTGCATGGTTTTTTATGTAACTGTAAAGTTGATTTTATAGTTGGTTCTGTATTCAGACACAAGTGAAAGAGGATAATAATCAAATTGCATCAGTTTAACCAGTCAGTTTTAAATGGAATGTTTTTTTCTACTTAAAAAGAAATTGGTGCATTCATTTATACATATTGTTAATTATCTTCACTCCTGTGATCTAAGTATTTCTTACAGCTAAATGATTGCAGCATCTTGAATCATCTTGAATTTAAAAAAATAAAAAAAAGAAAGAAAAAGAAAGAAAAAGAAGAGGAGAAAAAGACATGCACAACACATAACGAGATTCCCATGGGCTTNTTAAAGGAAAGAGGTATTAAAAGAAAAAAAAAAAAAAAGAAAACTCCTTGCCTTAAAGATGCACACAGACATAAAAACTTATTCCCCATAGAAATTGTGCCTTTAAATGACATTTCACTTTTATGAACAGTTTTATTACAAAGTAGATTTCCTGCCGCTGATTTCATCAGTTGTCTCACTCCGCTGCTACTTTGCACTGCCTCTCTAACTTCTTGTTATCTAAGTGAGGGTACATTAATTGCTATATGATGTAAGAGAGTTGGCTGCATGCCAGGGCCATAAGCAGGGAGGCATTGTGCCTAGCAGGTGTCCCAGAAGATGCCTGTGCCCAGCTGACTGTGCTAGTGGTATTTAAACAATATTTCCTTGTGACGGATTAAGTGTCATTGATGGATGTGGGTAATGGTATCTCCCGAGTGTCATTTTAACAAGACATATATGTTGTTGGATGTATTTCACAAGTCTTTCTAATAATACATTAGTCTCACTGAGAAGGAATAAGTGATTAGTAGCACTAATTAGAAAGATCTTGGAGACAGACTTTGGCTGATAAAGTACCAAGTGAGTTTTCAGTCATTAACAATAATACAATGACTTCAAGGTAGAATCAGTCGAAGAGGGTGATTGCATGGATGACATTAAAAATTACATGTTCCTTATTAATATATTGATTTGCATTCTAAATTAAGTGATGGTGTTTAACAAAGAAGAAAAGGGATTTTTTTTTTTCCTATTATATTTGCTCTGTGAGTGATGTATAGTTCAGTTTCTAACTAAGGAGTTTAATCTTCTGTTATCTGCAGAAAGACCTGCATTTATGGAAAAAGAAAAAGAGGAGGCACAAGAGAGGGAATTGCCTGGTGCCTGGAAAAACTCATTATCTTAGATCTGGGTGGGCTAGGAAGCCATTCACCAACATCTCCAGTCATTTCTTTTCTCTATATGTTGCAAAAGTGAAGAAGAAATCAATTTCTCATTCTGCAATTTCCATTTCCAATTACCAAAGCTGAGGGAATCTTGGAATTGGATGAGAAATGGATAATATTTATGGTTCCATTCAAACTGTTCACCCATCTGGACCAGCCCTTGCTGGGAAATAACCCTGAACCCAGTCATCAGGGGACTGCATGCTGTCTTTTCAGAATTGGGCTAGGAGCAATAGCTGGCTATCTCTACTTGCAATCCCACATGTTAGCATTGAGTGGCTCTACAGCCACTTAATTCCATTATATCATATCACAGCAGTGGCAGAGCTCCCCCATGTAAGGAAGGGAAGTCTGGGTGTATGGAACTGTACAGCTACAAAGTCACCTTGTCTCGTTCTTGTCCTTGCCCAGACATGCTTTAGGATGGCAGTTACAACCTTCCCCACTGCAGGGTTGGCAACACCTCTGTGTTGCTACTTTTCTGTTTCCACTCTACTGAATGGCTGTTATTGCACTAGAAGTGGGGACAGCAGGCAGGGTATTATTTTGGTCAGTGCTTCTGTTGAAAAAAACGTACCATTCAATGAAAAAATATGTCAAGATGCTGATGAAAAATCTGCATGTACCTGTGTGTTGAGCAAGGAAGATAAGACTACAAAACTGTAATATCACTGTCATCAACAAATAGATATTCAAGCAGGATTAAATTCTTGGGTGCTCTGAGTCATGGCTCTGCACCCATAATCATCAGCAGGGAGAAGAGTGCACACCATGAGGGAGCTTCACACTGAGAAGTGGCTCATGTTTTTTTTGCTCCAGATAACCTTTCATTGTGAATTGTAAGTGCAACATTTTCAGACACTGAAACAAACATTACAAGAAATCAGAGGCTTCCCATTGCCTAAAGAAAGGGAACAGGTAGATGTCAAGGGAAGTATACCTTCTACTAACTTTGATGTGTGCTGTTACAGGAAGCCATCTCCAATACTGTCACCCCACTTTAAGCCCTTCATATCTGGGAGCTGGTCTGTGACTGCGAGTCTTCAGTGTTGCAACTCAAGCTCATTGCCTGCCACTGAGACATGCTGTAGTGAGCCATCTGTCCACTGAACATAAACTATACTCTCCTTGCTTACCAAAACAGAGTTAGACATACATATACAATATCAAAAGCAATATAAATACTTTTTTTGAAATATTATCCTGCATATGCAATTTGGGAGTAATACTAAAGAAAGATGAACCTCTGCTAATCGCAGAGGTTCAGCTCCCTTTGACTCACACTGAGAACCAATGTACTGAACTATTAGTACATTATACGTGTCAAGTGAAGACAGAGCTTTTGTGACCTCCACAGTGCCAGATGTGCCATAGCTCTGTGTTCAAGTAATTGCACACGTGCCAGACAACATAGACACATTGTAGGGGTTGTATAGGCTGCAGGTAAAGTGACCTCCAGGTTTAGATTTGTATCTAATATAACCTCATCTCACCCGTAACAAAGCTGGGATGCGACTGAGACAGGCACCACATGGAAGAGCTGCTTCTCTGTACATTAACAGGAGTTGCCACATTAAAATGTGGAGGCTGTGAGAATGATGACTGCCTTCCCCTTGGTCTGTCTCCGGTGTCCTGCATGCATGTCTACAACATGCATTAGGCTCAAATTCAGTCCTTCCTATCATCTGTCTGCAGCATATGATCCGCACACTACTTTGCTCCTCGGAGGAAACCAGGTGTTTTGAGGTAAGTTCTATCTTAAGTCTCTGTGTGTTGAAGGAGGCTTCACAGCACAGCATGTATCATCAACTGAGGTAATAAGAGCTGGAGAACCTCTCAGCAGCACAGGACATCTGGGTTTACGATGAGGAAAGTGGTGGGCTGGGAAAACAGGTGTCCAGAACTGAAGCTGAGCCTTTCAAGAATTATGTCTTCAGCAGATGCTCAGGACTGAATTCTGCATGGGCATAGGAAATCTGCACCAGCTGTGAGCGCCTTTTGAAGATTCTGCATTTCTGATGAGTTATTTAGATCATTTTGAGAGAAGACTGTTTCTTTTCACTGGTTGAAATATATTAAAAAAAAAAAAAAAAAAAAAAAGGAAGAAGAAGAAACAGATGGTTTCTATTATGAAAAAACCCACACCAAAATGCATCTGCTCAGAGATTTCCTTGAGTATTTTTGTAGTCTGTCCCCTGAGTGTCTGATTGCAGACCTGGCACACTTCGGTTTTGATGTCTGAAGTTTGTGACATAGCAAGGCATAGAGGTTTAACAACTCATTCTTTGTGTGCTAGGAAGAAATTAAAGTCTGCACCCTGCAAGGAAGAAAAAGGGTCAGTAAGTGTTAGCAAATCCTTTTAAGAAGGCTGAGTCAGAACAAAAAGCCCCTCTTTAATCAAAAGATTTCTTCAAATCCTGTCTTGTCCTGAAGATTAAGGATGAGAAAACTCTCTTAAAGGATATTTTTTTAAGTGGAATTCTGCTAAAATTTGGATGCCAGACCATGACTAAGTATCAGACAGCTAATTCCAAACATGTTTTCATGGAAAACATCTTTGGAAAAATGTGTAATTAAAAAATAAATAAATAAAATTTATTTTATTTGAGAGAGAGAGAGGGAGGCAAAGAGAGAAAGAAAAAGTCACTCTCCCTATGCAATCTTCAACTTGTGGAAAGACTGGACTCACAGGCTCCTCCCTGCCCATGTTTCTCGCTGCAGAATTACCCCCTCTTGAGGGGAATGATGGAGAGTTCCTCTCTGGTTTTCTTTCTTGTCTTCCCTGAATTTCAGAAGAGCCTCTGCCCTCCTGATTAAAGAGCTCCCCATGGGGAAAAGGAGCAGTAAGTTCAAACCCTTGTTCAGAAGAATGACATGACAATATGAATCAATCAGTACTCCCAGCACAATGGTAGTTTCTGTCTCAAAGGACTTTGTTTTCAAGAGGTTTTGAGCAGGTATGTATTGGTGTGAAAAATGACCCTCTTCACTCCTATTGTTCAGTCTCTGAGTGGTACCTTTGTGAATTTATCCATCTCAAAAAGTAGTTTTCAGCTTCCCAAGTCATTTGGCACTTGCATAGAAACTCTCACGTCGTTGTATCGCAAATGCAATAACTATGAAGCCTTTATTCATTAGTGAACACAGGTACTTCCTCAAACCAAAAGTTTTTAAAAGAAATACAGAGAAATACATGGAAAGGCAGCATTCATCACATAGATGTTCAAATATTATATATGAGTCTGAGCATGTTGTGATAACCTCCTCTTGTGGTCAAAAAAGATCATAGAACCATAGAATCATAGACTCAAAGGATCATAAAACCATAGAATCACAGAATGGTTTGGGTTGGAAGGAACCCTAAAGATCATCTAGTTCCATCCCCCTGCCATGGGCAGGGACACCTCCCACCAGACCAGGTTGCTCAGAGCCCCATCCAGCCTGGCCTTGAACACTTCCAGGGAGGGGGCATCCACAGCCTCTCTGGGCAACCTGTGCCAGTGTCTCACCACCACCACAGTAAAGAATTTCTTCCTAATATCTAGCCTAAATCCTCTTCCAGTTTATGGCCATGAGCCCTTGTCCTATCGCTACAGGCTCTTCTAAAGAGTCCCTCCGAAGCTCTCCTGTAGGCCCCCTTCAGGTACTGGAAGGCTGCTATCAGGTCCCCCCGGAGCCTTCTCTTCTCCAGACTGAACAACCCCAAATCTCTCAGCCTGCCTTCATAGGAGAGGTGCTCCAGCCTCTCTTTGTGGCCCTCCTCTGGACCCCCTCCAATAGCTCGATGTCCTTCTTGTGTTGGGGGCCCCAGAACTGGACGCAGCACTCCAGGTGGGGTCTCACGAGAGCAGAGTAGAGAGTATACCTACATGCTTCTGGTTTCCTCTTGTATCAAAATGTCAATGAGAGATCAGAGGATTGCATCCTAAATTAGGGCATAGAACCTACAGTGTCTGGATCTGTCTCTACACTGGCAGTTTTGAAAGATAACAGGCACAGACGTTAATGTAATATACACGATATATAGCATTAGTGAGTGTGTCCTCATGATGTGAAGAAGTGAGATTCACCTCACTTGAACTACTAACGTATGGGTTCCTCTCTGTCTTCAGTCAATACTGGATATCACCTTTCCCACAGCATAGTCAAAGGTTTTCATTAGCATTTTGATCCTGACTGCTTGCATGTTCTTCAGATGTCTTCTTTTGGATTTGGCTGTTCTTTTAAAACACATATTCTGATTTTTTTCTGCTTACCACACTCTGACTGACATTAAGGAGCAGTCTTGAAGTGCTTGGATTATTTTTTGGCTGAAACTAAGCTGGACAACCTGTTCCAGATTTGCACCATTGCTGCAAATAGGGGTTCAGTCCATGGCACTAGAGCTCCTCAAAAATGGAATCCCCACCCTGTTGTAATGACGGTATTGCTAGCTGCACTAGAGTGGTACAAGTGCAACTGGGATGCACTACCTGGTAAACTAGAAGAGTCTGTGTATTAAGGCCCCCCTAAAGTTTGGTATGCTCAACAGTAGAATTATATGAAGTTGAACTTTTTTCATGGTAAAAATGGATGAAAATCTCCAGGTCTCTCAGCACTACAAAATGCAGCTGTTTTTCCTCAACTTCATATGGCTCAAAAGCTGTACTGAAAATACAGCAAAATTCTCACATCCCGAACAGGAATAATTTGCAAAAGTCATTGAAGAAAAAAAAGAATTACAGAAATTGGTTTATTGTTTTGGTTTTTTGTTGTTTGTTTGTTTTTGTTGTTGATGTTGGTTGATTAGTTGTTTTTAGCTGGTTGATATGTTTGTTTGTTTTTGATACTCTGTTTATATTCAGGTCCCTTTTTATTCAAATCTGCTGTCATTCAACCATCCAATGCAAAATATTTGCATCTGGTTTGATATGTTAACCCTAAATAATACTCTGAAACGTGTATACAGGTGATACTTAATTAAGGTAAATGTTATAGAAAAGATCTGAGGCAAGGTTTTACCAGAAAGTACTGATGCTGGTACAGATGCTGACTGAGCTGTACTGCTTCTATGTCTCCTACATCTTACATACTAACGTTTTTCTGATGGAGGTTGTCATATCTGACAAGTATCAAGCCTCTGTTTTACTGAAATCCATCACAACCAGGCAGACCTCTGTTTTCAGGCAGTTTCAGGAAGTATTTCCTTATGTCATTTGAACAAAGATCCACTTTTTCCTAAAATTAGAGACCAACATAAGGTATGAAGAAAGGCTTGTATGCTTATCCTTGAGTGGGACATAGTTGTACACTTGATATAAATTTAATCATTATACATGCCATTCTTTTTTATTAAAATAATAACATCTTCCAGGCAATCAAGCTGAGTTTCTTGAAACTCAGCAGTTTTATGTGCTTATTTATGATAACATCAAAGTGTGGGCACTCTCATTACAGCCTGTAAATAACCAGGGTTATGTCCTTGATAGGTGAAATATTGGAGTGTTGTGTGAGGGGGAGTGTCTGTCTGCTTCTCCTGGGAGGCTATAAAGCACACAGAAAATAATTACCTTTTTTTTCTAGTATTTTTGATAATACAGTCATCCTTTACTGATAGGTTATTTATCATGATCTGCTGGTCTTTTATACTGTTTTCCACATCATGTCAAATGGAAGCTGAAGAAATCATCAGAGTGCGCATGGTGGTTCCCTGCATATTTAGCTCCACAGGTAAGTCCATACAGAGCAGAAGGCCATGACCCATTTTCTGCATTAAGTGCTGGAGAGAGGGCATCAGCAAGAGAAGTAGTGTTAGCTGGTGAAGTCCAATAGCATACTACCTCAGTGTGCAACTCCTCTAATGTTTTTCCACCAAGTGACACGCCAAAAGACTTGCATACATCAGGGGGCTGCTGAGAGGGGGCATTTCAAGACAACAGCTTACAAGAGTGGCTCAGTTTTTTCATGTGCCTAGGGAAGCTGGGCCTCTGTGTGACCACATCTGAGCTGTTCTGTGGGTGGTGTTTCTGCCCACATAAGCCAGGACATGAAATCAACCCTGAATATCTTTGTCTGCATCACTAGAATCGAAAACTGTGTCTAAGGGCAGTACTGTTTCATTACCATGCTTTACTTGGCGTGTAATTAGCCAACACGTTTGCAATTGTTCATCATTTCAGTATTTACTCATTTTTTGTCATCCCTGAAGTTGACGTATTAAGGGTAGAAATGTGAAATCCACTGCCAGAATATTTATCCTGGCAATGCAGTATCTGTGATACTTCCATTTGTGCTATGTTAATGAGCAATGTTAATGTTCTTGGGCAAAGACCTGAAATGGCATGAGAGTCTCCAGAAGTGGGGTACAAGGTTTCCTAGAATCATAGAATCATTAAGGCTGGAAAAGGCCTCTAAGATCATCTAGTCCAACCACCAACCCATCATCACTACACCTGCTAAATCATGTCCCTAAGTGCCACATCTACATGTTTCTTGAATGCCTCCAGGGAAGGAGACTCCACCACTTCCCTGGGCAACCTGTTCCAATGCCTGACCACTCTTTCAGAGAAGAATTTTTTCCTAACATCCAACCTGAATCTCCTCTGCCACAGCTTGAGGCCGTTACCTCTCATCCTATCACAGTTACCTGGCAGAAGAGGCCGACCCCCACCTCACTACAGCCTCCTTTCAGGTAGCTGCAGAGAACAGTAAGGTCTCCCCTGAGCCTCCTCTTCTCCAGACTGAACAGCCCCAGTTCCCTCAGCCACTTCTCACAAGACTTGTGCTCCAGGCCCTTCACCAACTTTGTTGCCCATCTTTGGACACGCTCCAGGTCCTCTATGTCCTCCGGGTAGTGAGGGGCCCAAAACTGAACACAGCACTTGAGGTGCGGCCTCAACAGTGCTGAGTGCAATGGGGATGGTCACCTCCTTGTTCCTGTTGGCCACACCATTTCTAATGCAAGCCAGGATGCCATTGGCCTTCTTGGCCACCTGGGCACACTGCTGGCTCATATTCAGCCATCTGACAGCTAACATCCCCAGGTCCTTTTCCCCTGCAAACTCCTTAGCAGATCATTAACATGTTGTGTAAATATTTGTGTGTCATCCATCCTCAGATTTCTACGAACATTTGCAGGTTTACCTGTAGAGAGTGCATTAATAATTTTAGCATTTCGCAGAATGGTAAAAGTCCTGAGCAAATGCATTGACACAGCACACTCTGTTACAAAATCACCCCTGCTTTATAGAGATGTGTAAATTGCTTATATTATTATTCTTTCCTTTCTGACCTCTTTCTCTATACTTTTGTTCTCATTTAGCTGTTCTCACACAATGACATGCGCTAAGTGTTCCCTTCAGCATGTGAATGTCAAGATAACCTGAGGTTAAATTATAGCTTGCTAAAGAGGAGCCTTGAACCATGTGATGTTATGCTTCCATTTCTTTCTTGCTGGGGGTGGGGGGCAGGGGGAGGAGGAGGAGGTTGAGGAGGAGGCAGCATTTAACAAACAAACAAACCAGAAAAACAGATTTGAGATTTGTGGTTTTGCTCTTTATTCGTGCTCTCGCTTAAGGTGTACGCCACTCTTGCGTGTGTTAAACTACAGCTGAAGAAGTTGGAATACATTAGCATTTTAAGTAATGTGAAAATGTACTGGGTACCATCTGGGACTCTGCAAGTTGTAATGTGAAGAAACAAGTTGTATTTAAAAGCTGCATTTAATGTTTGGGTAAAGTCTGTTTTCTTAGCAGCTGATAACAAAACATTTTCCAAAACAAGGCATCATTTCCTAGGCTCTCCTCAATGGCCCAATGCTTTGTGGCAGGGAGACAGAAGGTCCCACTTTGCATAGTATTCCTCCCAGAAAACTGGATGGCTCCTTTCGTTTACTTACGTGGGAATTGCTAAGAACTCACATACCCTGAAAAAAAAAAAAAAAAAAAAAAAGTGTTTCCAAATAATGTGCCTGAAAAAACTTTGTTTTGCTGACTTCTTTTTTAAGGTTTACTTACTCACAGCTGGGCATTGAGCCCCTCCACCTTGTCTAGCAAATCTGGGGAAGGGGTGCTCTCCCAATGCATCACTTCATTCCTCTGTGCTAGTGATCAATTCTGTCACAGTTTTACTCACCTGTCAAATTAATATAATGCTACTTTGCTCATAAAATAATCAGAGATCTACACAGGTAAACTGCAGTATTAGAAAGAAATGACAAGTGAACATTAAAGCAGGGTAATTAAGAAGCTTCTCTGCTCTGCTGTTGTCTTATGAGCTTTGTCAAAACTGTGTTCAGGATAGATATGAAGAATCCACATGCTTCAGCTTGCCTTGGTCAGTCTCAAGGTGAGTTGATCAAAGCTGATAAGTGTAATGTCAAGATTAATTGAGGATAGGCTATTCTGCTCATGTTATTAGATTTACATATACCCTTGATTATGAATACACAGAGCATGCTGGAAACGATCTTCTGACATTGAATATAACAAGTGGGGTCTCAGTATGTGTTACTCATTTCACTCCCAATCGATTCCAACAGGATTTGAGGGGGGGCTTGCTTACAGCTAAGCATGTTCTAGTGCACTGCTAAGCTGAAATCTGGAGGTTTCCTAAGGCAGGTTACTGTGAAACATGTAACACAGAGCACACAGTAAGATGGCAAAGTACAGAAATGTTACTATCAGCCTACAGGTAGCCAACACAGATCTTGTAAGTCTTAACACAGCTCCCACCAAAGAAGATTTTCTTTGGTGATGCAGCATCACTGCACAGTCTCAATGTCTGCAACAAACCAATCACCATTCCTTTGGATTTTGGGTATCACCCAGGTAGTGAAGATGACATGGGTCTACTTTTGTAAGGGAAGTACTGGTACATCTTCTGAAACGGGCTGTTGAACAGGAGAAGCAGCTGGGAAGAAAGAAGGAAAGTGGGCTAAGTGTAGGGCGGTCCCTTTGTGTGGAGCAATGTCTTTGCTGGCTAAGGCTGTGGGGTACTATTTGTGCTTCCAGGGAAATGGAAATAGGATTGCTGAGAGTAGATTAGAAAATGACAAGCCACAGTTTGCTGTAGGCTCCCCTTTCCCTGTTATATGGTAGCTGGCTACATGTAATGGGTAAGTCAAGGATCCTTTAAAGAAAGGAACAGTGCATCCAGGAGTACAAACCCTTAATAACAAATAATAAGAATAATGTTATTGAACAGCTGAAAGACTGCAATGAGTACTTAAATGTCAGTTTTAAAAAGCTATACGCCAAATATATCTTCTGTTGAAGAGAATATTTACCTTAATGTTCTCTACTGAAAAATATAGCTAAAAGATTTATAATTACAGCGGTACACATAGAAAGGATTTATAAGTATCACTTTATCTAGTGATATGAAAGAAAATACATTAATTTTTGTCCCCTAAAAATGGCTGTTGTCTTCCGTATCCTCAAATAAAATAAGTAATTTTTTTTTTTTTTTCAATGAACATTCATTAAATGCTCATCAAGCATAATCTAAGTGACAGCAGAGCTTCAAGACACAAATCACTCTCATGTATCCTCACACTGGAGCTTTCATTTAAATATGCACTTGTCTCTTCTTT
>VXAV01008800.1:142423-154146 GCA_013399715.1 Alectura lathami | reverse complement strand
ATATGCTATTCTGCTCAGCAGACAAACTGAGGCCTGTGGTGGCTGGACAAAAACAGAAGAGTCTTTTCTCTGAAAAGGGAGCAACTAATCAATGAAACTATTGCTTGACTCATCAGCCACCAACACAGCACATATATTATCACATTTGCAGAGATGCAGTTAATGCCCATGGCACACTGGAGTCATTAAACCATGAAACCAGCATGGCTCAGAAGAAGTAGGTACCTGGCTATTGTACCATAGACTTTTCTGGTGCCTCCTCAGCGGTGTGATGTCCAGAAGAAATGACTAAGCAGCAAAATCGTCTGCCTGGTCCAGGATGATGCTCCAAGGATTGCTGCGCATAGGAATACCTCTCTTCCTTGGGGTGTGGGGGGAAAGAAGGCATGGATCCCTTTCAACCTGAGGATTTACATGAGGTCAGATAAGCCAGCCATACAGACTGGACTGCTCAACTAGATGCTAGTCTGCTACACTAGTTACTAGTCTAGAGTCACCACTGCTCTAATTCAGAATAGTTATACCCATATTTATACATATCAGAGTACAGATGCCTCCATCCCATGTGTCCATCACTCTATTTTACATTCCCCTCCCTGTCTCATCCTTGGGGAGGAGCTGTACATCAGCAGAGCACATAAATCAAGGTTACCGATGTCTTCTTTTGCATTCATTTACTCTCTTGATGGCAGCTTTTTCCCTCTCCATGGATCACTTTTCTGTAATTTAAAGTCATCATACACCATCATCTATTTGCATTCCTGCAGTTTAGTGTCTTTTAGAGGTTGTGTGTAAAGCAGCTTTTATTCACAGGTGTAGTTTAAACAGCTATGGATCAGATCCAACTTCCAGGGACATCCACTGGGACATTTCTGCAAGGCCATTTTGCTCTGCAAAAGGCAAACAACATGCTCAAGAGGGGAGAATGCTAAACTCAGTGATATACCTGTCACTGACTTCAGGACCAAGATACCAGTCCTTATTTTCATACCTGATGTAGAAACTCTCGGGAGAATTCAGTGAACAACATGATTCTGTTCACTTCTCCTTGAAACATGCCACATTAACTTGCAAAGAAGGTACGTGGGCTGGAGATTAAAATGAGTTTATAGGGCATCCGTACAGTATAAGCAGCAGAGGACAAAATTCTGCATTTAATTCCATGACACTAAACTGGTGAGACTGTGCCACATCAATCCAATATAAAAGGAAGTTAAGCCTAAAAGTGTGTCAAAGCATACATCTGGACTCTACAGAAAACACAAGTGATCAGATCTAGTGTTTTGCTGCTTGGGAGAAACCCATCTCCCTGTTCCAACGAGAAGCTGTATCTTATAATTAGAAAGCAGCTGACTCTGTCTGTCTTGGACAGCTAATATGGTACAACAGCATTTCTCATTGCCTCAGAAAATAGCCAGCAGTATGAGCAGTGATGTGAGAACTGAAGCCGTCTGGCTCACTAACAGAGCCAGAGTATTGCTTCTCATGTGAATGTAAGCGCAGCTTGATGTCCTTATCCTTTTCCCTCTTCCACAAAATGTGCTGTAGCTGAGAGGCCAGATGCCCTTTTGTTGTACTCCTGTCTGATAACATAGCCTGCGGATACAGGTCATTGGTATAGGTAACATAATATCTTGATAGACAAGTAACTTCCCAGGCTGATCTCTGCAAAAGCCTCATGGTCTACAACATGTCTTCCTATTCCTGTTCATCATTTTTGCTTTCTGATTTCTTGCACACTCAGTGGTCCACTGCAGCTGTTTCTGTTCTCCTGTGGAGCTTGTGGTCCCTTCACTCGTCATGGCTTCAGCTCCCTGCACACCAGCTCCCACCTGCATGGAGGCAATGAGGACCTTTCCCTGGCACATTAATAGCTGTGAGGTGCGTAGGTGGTGCAGTTAGGGTGCTATATTGCACAGCTATTTCCTTCAGCAGAGATTTGCAAGGAGATTCTCATAGAAAAAGATGTAATTGAGTAGGTTTTTTACTACATATTTAACTTTTCTATGTTGAAATATTTTGGGACCTTTATGAACAAGAACATGCATGTCTGCAATTTTATGAAAATGGAAATAGTGAGCATAGCTTAAGAAAATATTGTGTCAGCCTGGTGCTTAGATTTACTGTGCAGGTGTCTAGATCCACACCTCAACACACTGCTAGGGAATCAATATGTTCAGCCCACCAGCTAGTCTTCCTTGTGATTACAATAACCCTATAGACCAATAAACTGGGAAACAGTTAAATTTTATTCTTTTCTCAGACACCCGAAGACATCCTCATCCTTAATCATGCTTTACAATTAATTAAATAGCCAGTAGACTTTCCCAGTGAAGAGTCTAGGAGGAGTGCAAATCAGCCCTATGCACTGTTCTTCCTGCAAGGCTGGGAAATACGAAGGCTGCGTGGCTCAGATCAGCCTAGAGCCTTGTAATTCACTTTTGCTGCACTTCCTACAATACCTTTAACAGTGGCCAAGCTGTTGCTGTGCTCTTCTTGTTAAGAACTACAATCATGACACTGTGCCTTGCGTTCTCTTGTCCATTTGACATATTTCAGCAGATCATAGATCCTGGGGCTGATGGGTGAGTGATGAGAAAACAGTAGGAAGATCCCACTGAAGTGTGGGAACTGTTGCAGTTCTCTGAGAAAGTGTTGATGGGAGTAGGCGGTTGCACTAACTGCAACAGAGAGTGCAGTAATAACTCATTAGAAATTGCTATTGTATGGGATTGAGAAACATAAATAATAGGGTAGAACTGTAGAAATGCAAAATATTAAGAGCAGAGAGGAAAGCCCGAAAGCTCCTGGAGGCTATGGGAGGTAGCTGAAAGGATCAGTTTGACTTCTTTGTTCTGCAGGATTTTTTTCTGAAGGCTGAGGAAGAGGGATGAGCCTGGTGGAGTTCCTCTAGCACCCACATAAATAGTGTTGCATTGCAGTGCTTCACTCAGGATGACAGCACTTGAAGTACAAAGATGAAACAAAGAAAAAAGCAACAATGGAACACGTTACATTAAAATATCAAAACCCAGTGACAAGTCAGGTGTAGTTCAGTGCCTTCTTGGCCTTTTGATGCACTATAATTATTGCACAGGGAAGATAAAAGCATTTCTTAGTGGTTTGGGAACAAATATCTATAAGGCAAAAAAAAAGGTAGCTTTTCATTCGGGCCAAATTCCTTGTTGTTTTTAAAGGTGAAACATGGCTGAGATAAAGGAACCTCCATCTATTTCCACCAACTCATTATTCATTTGATGCATTTTCATGGAAACTGTTAATATTTTCTCAGTCTTTAGAATATGTTCTTCCTTCTCTGTGCCACAGAAAAAAAATCACATCTCATTTGGAATCAAACAGCCGTGAGACCTGACGGGACGAATCTGGTACCTCTGAGACATTCCATTGACTTGAAGCCTGAAAAAAACAGAAGAATAAAAAAATACAGGTTTGTAGCTTTTAATTATCATTTCTAGAGATAATAAACTGTGAAATCACTGCTAGTGTGCAGAATTGAAAGTATACCCACTCAAAGTCAAATTATTTGGGGAAGCTTTTTGTGTAAAATGCCACTAGAACAGCCAGATAAATAATTGCCAACGTTTTTCATTCACTTAAATTGACTTCAAGATGTTAAAGATGTTGATATTGGATTTGGTCTGAACATGTACTATATCTACTCTGTAAGCCTGTTAATATTCTATTCTAGCATAATGTGATATATATATGTGATATATTTTGAAAAAATATTGGTAACAGTTATTGAAATTACACCGAACTTTAAAAGCAAAATTACTTGATCATAGTGGATAATTTTATTTTTTTCTAATGACATTTTTGACCTGTTCTAGTCACTTCTTTATTTTACGAAAAAATATCATATTCCTGACACACTGAAATGGATGGGTTTTTGCCTTTCCCTCTAGTGCATGCAACATCACCTTAGATTAATTTTCTACCTTCTGAAGAGCTTTATAACTGGTGCAACAAATCACATGGGTGTTCCTTCTCTCTGTCACAACAAGAAAATAAATGCTTCAAGAACAAGTTTGTTGTTGTGCCACAGGGTAGCAGTGGCAGAGTGCTGGTGACAATGTTTTCTTTCTGGATCCTTCCATGCCTAAGTGCGGGCTCCTCTCACCTAAAGGCAGCACTTCCCCAATGCTTCCCCAGTGCATTCACGGGACGGTGGGGTGGCGATCACTCCCTGTCAGAGCTGTAACCCTGTGGGGTCATCAGGGCTCTGCATCTCTGTCTGAATGATGCGCAAGCTGTAGGTATAGAGTGTCTTTAGGACTGGCATGGAAGAGACTTATTGTGAGCTCTGCCACCAGACAATTTTATTGCATCATTAACAGAAAGAAAACTCTTCTCGCCACATTCGATTGACAGAGATCTTCCCAGATAAGCTGTGCTTCTGTCAAAAATTTTCCTTTTCAAATAACTCATGGACTTTCAGTTCTAAGAGAGAATTTGGTATGTTTCCTGGCCAACTCCAAATCCATATGTAATGGCTGCCCAGGACTGAGTAGATCAGGAATTGAAAAGGTCACTCCAGATCTCAGCAATCCATGTTATGGGGGTGAGCCAAGTGCTGCATCACCTGAGCACACGTTGTAACAGATTTCCAAAATCTGTAGTCCAAGCAAAGATATGTCCTACAGTGCACACAGGCACCAGCCCTTACTGCAGCAATGAGACCTTCTTCTTCTATTACCTTCTATCACCTGAATTTCAGATAGAAATACACTTCTCTCCAAGCATGCTTGTTCCTCCACAGCTGCATAAGACTGAACTCATCACCCCTGGTGCTGTTAATCAGAGGGTTTAGCTGGGGCTGTTACACCATGCAACTGCTATGATGTGATATCCAGTGAAAGTTTCTAGATCTCCTGTAATGAAAAGCACACAGTGTGCAGTGGCAGTATAAAAAAAGTGCTGAAGACTGCTTTTTATTAATGTTGACTTGGGGTTTTTATGTGCAAGGCCAAGAAAATGTTACTGACCATGTACTCTCATGGTCAGTTCAGCTAGGGGCCAGGAGGAACAACTGTCACAGGAATAATAGGGTAAGAGCTGAAAAAAAAGAGCTGGGAAGGAACAAAACCCAGCTGCCATCTTCAGTAACATTTCTGTACCACAGAGAAGCTCAAGCTGGACGTATCTCTGTGAATAGACTTGCAAAGTAGGAATTTTCATGTAAATTGGTGTCAGCAGCCTTGGTAATAACCAGAGCTTGCAAAAGAAAAAGCAAATAGCAGGCATTTTCAAGGGACTTAGCTCTACAGATTGATGAATGAATTTTGGGAGGATAAATTGCTAAGCTTGTGAAGATGAAAGTCTTTATTTGCACAGGTACAAAGCTTAAGTAGCTTTTTTTGATTCACAATTTTAAACTGCAAAACAGCCATGTACATCATACTATGTGAAACTTTTAATAATCTTCTTTAAAACAAATGTGAGGCAACACCAATTAAGGCCATGTTTTTTAATGAATAGCTGCTCAGCCAGGTAAAAAAACCATGTGCTGTAGTGTGCCATCCATTTTAAGTAGAACTTCACACAGACCTTCAAAGGCTTGTTCTGCCTAACAAATGGATGGAGCGATGCATCCTCTATTTTACAAGGCAAAGGGGAATACTGTGAGCAATGTATGATCTGCACGTGTGTGCGTGCTCGCAGTGTTGAAAGCACAAGATTATGCTGAACTGATTAAACAAGCTTGCAATTGCATTACAGCAGACACTGTGATGAGAGCCAAAATATGATTGGCAAAATATACGTGGCATATTTTAAAACAGATAAAATTATAACAGCTTTTTACTGAAGAGCATCTGCTATTCAGTTGGGAAATTAGGGTGGAATGCAACTGTTCTTATAAATCATAAAATGGTGTTGCCATCATCAGGAATTTCCTGTCTTTATTTTTAATGTGTGATATTGTTGTTCTTGCTTGTATGTTTTAAAGTTGGAGACTTTCTGCAGGAACGACTGCACACACAAACTGTTGTTCTGTGCGTTGATCTGCTGGGATTAGGCATACTCTGACTGAATGCAGTGACCTTCAAAAGCTTCCGTGGAAGAAGGTCTGTTTCTTAAGCCAAATAATTAACTATAGCAGGATGGATGTTGCCTCACTATCTATTGAATTGCTTGCACGGGGTGTAATCACTCACTACTTAATTGCTGTGTAATTTTATTATTATCTGTAAAATGTTTTTCAGAAAGGAAAGAAATAATTGCAAATGGTCTGATGTAAACTGATGTAAACTGACCTACATCTACTGACTTTCCGTAATTATGCATTAAGTCCCTGGCTGGTGTAAATGAGCAACTGCAAAGGCCTGTTCTAATTTAAATGACCTCCTCTATGTTTCCAGTATAGGAGATGAATGTGTGAGAATGCGTGACACATCCAGTGCCTTTTGTGGTATAACTTCCAATGACATGATGTCAAAGCAACCCAGACCCAAATTATTCACCATGCTGACAGCTTTCTGGTCTATTCTGACTGTTCTGCTGCCTTCCAGGCCATGCAGTTGGCACCCGTCTGCAGTCAAAATGAGGCCTTGAAGCATCCCTTCCATGCACAAGTTGCTGTCCCACACTATAGCCAAAACTGTTGAGGAGTTCTTGCACTTGCTTCAGCTTACTGGTTGTCCCATACTGGTCAGCTGTCATTTATTTTTTCCACTTTCAACTAACTGGATCAGCTTAGGAAGAGCACATATATATTAAGATTTTTATAGGACCTGGCAGAAAGAAGGAATTCTGTCACTTAACAATAGCACTACTAATGACTTGTTCCTCTTTGCCAATTCTGTTTCTACCTGAATTTCATCTGCTCAGCGTTGGCAGTTGTCTCCCACCCTCTGGGAAGCAGCTCTGCTAAAACGAATCTGAGTGTCTTCACAGACTCACAAACCAGCTGTGTGCCCAGGCAGTAAAGATGGCCAGCAGTATCTTGGGCCATATATACAGAACATCTAAGAGCTATGTGGGAGAATGAGAGAAACTGGGCATGAAATGAAACAGGAGAGGTTTAGAATGCATATAAGGAGAAACTTTTTACTGTGAGTACAGTCAAGACATAGAACAAGTGTCCTACAGAGGTTTTGTTTTTTCCATCCTTGGACGTTTTCACGACTTGACTGGATAAAGCCTTGAGGCAAGTGGTCTGATGTCATGGCAGACCCTGCTTTGAGGAGAAGGTTGGGCTAGGGATCTTTTGAGTTCTCTTCCAACATGAATTATCCAGTCACTGTATGATACTTAAAGACCTATTTAACTAAAACCTCAAAGTGCCTTCAAAGCTCCACTGCATTGAGGCCTCTTCCAATTGTGAAAACTCATTCAGTGACCTCCACTGTTTGACTCAATTTCTTTAAGGTTTCCATGTTTTTCAGACCTATTCTTTAGTATCTGCTTATTATGGTGACGTAATCACTGGCTGCTCTTTTTCAAATATATTTACTTGTAGGGATTGCTCAGATCTGCAATGTTTTCTGAAATCCTGCCCAGTTAAGGTCTTCTCATTTTGCCCATTTCCCCACAATTCTTGGAAGTGTCATTTTCCTTAAGCTTTGCCATGTGTCCCTTTCCTGGGAGATCCTTTACATGATGCGTAAGTCAACTCACTCTGGAACAGCAATGCATTTCATCCTGTGTCTGACTGTGAGCTGAAGGAATGAAGCTTAACTTAAACCTAAAATTACTTTCCAGTACTTCACAAATTGTTCCTATATAAACAAAAATGAAAGCCTTTGGATTGCTTTTGTCTTATAATTTTTATTACACGTTATGGAAGAGTTCAGAANGCTGAATACCATGGTAATTTCTTCTTCAATTGTGTTAGGAACCATAAGACATTCATTTTTACTTCATAAATAAGGGTTACAGTATGTCATGCTCAGTCAAAGAAGATAAAATGAATCTAATTAAGTGCCATCAGAAGATCACTTTGCTGTTTTTATTGCAGCAATAAAAGTGCCCTTACCTTCTTATTCTTAGAGAAATGACAGAGATTATTATGGAAATAGGGTGAGATCAAGTAAGTCTTGCTTGACCTAGACTTGGATACAACAATATCCTTGTGTCAGTGATTGTTGAAGTGAATAAACATTTTGCAAAATCTGATAGGCTAAAGCTCATCAGAGATGCACTTTCTTTATTAGAATGAATGAAACCATATGCAAGCCTCAGACGTGTCTCGTTTCTTGTTTTTTATACAAACAATATCAGTTTTTTATTGATCTATAGGCCTCAGTGGTGATGATGGCAAAAAAGACATTCAGATTGATGACTGCAAGACCCAAATGTTGATTAGCTGATATGTACACAAGTGAAAAGAATGATTTACCATTAGGGGTATGTGTATAGTAATAGTACAGTAATCTAGAGGTTGCTGCAGGGCATAGGAGAATTCTGCATGGAAATAAGAACAGTGGAAAGCCCTGAAAGAGGCTCACAGGTTAAGTGAAATGCTGTTAAACAATAAGTTGAAAACAGTTTCAGCGGGTTGCCAGAGTGTCTAAATTGCCAGCAGGGAGTTTAGAACAAAACAACTGAAGTTAAAAGGTCTTTACAAACCCCAGAAAATTTATAGCAGGCTTATTGTCTCTGAAGTGAAAGAGAGTTCAGGAGATAAGCAGTAATAACACCAGGAGCTTTCTTCACGTGGTCATTTAGTAATGATGGTAAATATACATAATCCCGGTGTCTACCAAAATCCCTGATCAAAGTGGAGCATGACATCTCTGTGGCATTCTCTGGGGCTTAAAATAAGGCTCTAGTGCTTAAGCAGAATTTGGAGGGTGCATTTGGTCCTCTCGGAACTATCAAGGGCCTGATTCTTTCCTTTTCTGGTCAAGAAGGGCAGTGCCAAGAGGTAAAATGTCTCTGTTGTGTGCCTTCAGTGATGGAATAGTTCCTGCAGCAGGATGGGGGACCAAAGAGCACTGGATTTTCTGGAGTTAATCATTAGAAAACCGTAAGTAAATTTTGGCCAAGAACATTCAGTGCTCTCTAAGACCAAAGTTAACTAAGCAGAGAGGAAAGTAAACCCTACACAAACATGGTATGTCATAGTTTCGTTCAGGAATTAGTGTTACTGCCATCTCTGTTATTAAACATCTGTATAATTTTATTTATTTATTTATTTTCTGTGAAGATACCTTTTTATAACTAGTGTTTTTATAGCAAGTGAATATCCTTAGTTCCACTTTGCAAAAATGTTCTGCATCTCTGTGGTTGATACTACTTTTTTGGTGCATTCAGGTCTGCACTGACATACTTGCCTGTCTTTTGGCATAAAGGGAGTATGCCAAACTTGGGCACATTGGACGAAATGTGCCGCAGGTCCTGCTTTATTTGGTAGGCAGATGTCAGTCTGCATAGTAACTATGCCATAAATAGAAAGAGCAGACTGCCACTGAAACAGCAGTTGGCATGGTAAAGACAACAAAACCCCATGTCCCTACTAAATCATCCTGGAAGGTTTCTTACTCAGACACTACCTTCAGTTTCTTCATACAAGGGAGAGTATACCTTCAAGTTTATATTGTCATATAGGCTTAGGGCCCAGGGGAAGACATCTTACTCAGGAGAATGCTGTCTTTGCCACGTTGACTTTAGCTGATCTAGCAGAGATGTAAATGCTCCAAAAAATCCAATAATGCTAATTTATTTTATTTCCTGAGCTGGAAGTGACAAGGAGCTGAGTGTGTGGCATCCAGCTCACGCGAAAGCTGATGTGTGACTCGAAAATCAAAAATATTGCCAAGGAAACCACAACTTGCATGGAATTAACCCGTATAAAATGGGGGCTTTTGAAATACCTAACATACATCAATAAATGACATTTCAGTGCTAATAAAGAAGGAGGAAACGAGGGGAAATATTTAAGATAAAGGTACTGTATCTGCGATTGCTTATCTAGATCAACTGCTCATATAAACATCCTTGGAACAAATACATGATTTAAAGATTAGCATCAGATAGAAATATGCCCCTTAACACTGTGCCATTAAAGTTCTTGAGTGTGCGAGTTAACGAAAGCTATTTAAGGAGTATTGGAAAATGATTTTTCAGTCCATTTTAAAAACTCATTTCATGCATTGTTATGTCATCTACTTTTAAAATTACAGTCAAGTAGAAAGACCAAAATGTGATACTGATCTTTTAAATCATGATCCCTAGGGCAGAAGTACATGATTGACCTGCAGTTATTTGTTAGGTCTTTCCAGTCCATTCAGCAGAGTAGTATGCAGGACTCATATGAGTAGCTATATAACAAGTAAAAGGTATTTGATTGAGAACTATAATATTAGAGTAAATAAATAACAGTGAGATGGCTCGTGCTGTGAGGTTGTGGCTGAGACTTAAATAGCCATTTCTGTTGCCTTGCTGTAATTGGTGACCTACTAGAGCCAGTTCTTTGTTGGTAATCTGTATCAATGCTTGGACAATACTACCTTTCCATTCATCGTTTCCCAAGAGATTTAAAGCAGTCATAGAAACATTTTCTTTTGCTGTATGTCATTTATTACACTGAAGGACAGAACAGACTCTTCTAAGCTCCCACTGTGCATTAAATATTACAAATTTAAATAAACTACTCTCTGCCTATATAAAACAGTGGCCACAGGGGCAGGCTGGTATTGGCTTATTTTCTAACATTTTTCTCAATTAAGCAGAAGGACTCTTGTAACTGGAATTTAACATAAGGTTGTTCCTCATTCTCAGGAAATATATAAGTACATATATAAAAATACATTTCCTGAAAATGAGAATTAATTGTGTTCCAATATGCTTAGTTTGGGGAAACCTTTGCAACTTCTTATGCCTAACGTTATTACTTAACCATACTGGCTGAGCTGGAAATGCCTCTTGTGTATGAATTCAAGACTTGCAGCAAGATACTGAATGAAAGAACTACAACTTAAGAGAAATGAGCGTTTGCTCATTTATTTATTTTTTTCTGAAGAGTGAAATCTGGCCAATTCCATTTGGACTTATCTGTTGCTGTTCATAACACACAGTGAGGGAGGCTTTAAAAAAGGTTTCACAAGACATGAATTTTACTGTGCTAATGTAGAACTTTTTCACAGTAAAGCTCTAGTTTTCCTCTTTCTAACCATATCATTGCAATTTATTTCTTTCAGTAGGAACAAACAGATCCTGCATTATGCATTTCTGCCTATGCTGAGAGTTTGTTCCTTTGACCAGACTTCTGGATTTGACCATACTTCAGGACTCTGCCTGTTCTGTCTTTCTGAACAACAGAGAATTCATTTTGCTTTTTTTTTTTTTTTGGACTACAGAGTCTCCTTTTAAATTCTGCATCCCCCCCTTTAAAATTCAACAGCAAGCTGTCCTGTGCAGGAGCAGAGTTAAGTTGGGAAACATAAACAGGGAGCCGCTGGCCATTTCCTGTGCCGCTTCTGGCCTTGTGGGAACAACTTCCCTGCTGTAAGTCAGAGGAACATTAAACATACGAGCATGGCTCTTGTGCATTCAAGCACTCAACTGCCACTGAGATCAGCTGGGCTGTTTATGACCAATGTCCTTAGGAGTCAAGAGCCCCACACTTGTGTATGTGAGTGCTTACCCTGGCTCCCCTGATGAGTTACTGAAGAAAATGGAATGGTTGCCAGCTGCTTAGCAGAGTCATGGCGGCTTGGAGGCAGGTGGGGTTGTGCTGGGGGGGGGGGGATATGAAAAAT
>VXAV01008800.1:112815-135150 GCA_013399715.1 Alectura lathami | reverse complement strand
TTTTTTTTTTTTTTTTCCTCAGATCAATCAACTGAAATTATGTTTCTGGTCTTTTTGTTGCTAGGACCTCTTTTGTTTTTGGTAGAGGAGGGAGATAATTATGTATTTTTCAAAAACTGAACATTTGATGTTGACCAGTTTAGGATAGTTTAAACCACGAATTGCTTAGGGATTGTGTTCCAAAGCCAATTAATTACCTGTTTAATTATTTGTCTAAATTAAGGTTGTTGCCAGTGATTGTCTCTATTTAATAAGCAGAAACCTATATGTTTTGAAAAATGAAGTGAAAACTCCACTAGTGAAGAAAGATCAATAAAGTTCCCTTTTCCTGATACTCTGGAGACATATCTCATTCTATAATTGAGTGTAAGGGCCAAATTTTCAATTGATAAAAATCAATAAAGTGCTTGGGGCTTATGAGGGCTCCAGTAGTACTGGTATCTGTGTAGAAGAAAAGATTGGTAACTGTGATGGCAAACTCAGATATTCTTAGCCATTTTCTCCCTGAACCTCTAAGCACAGGGAACTTACACAGCTATTCCTTAACTTACAAGAAATGCATATGAATAGTCCTGGGATCCCAAATTGCAGGGTTAGATTTGAATGCTAATAAAATGAAGAACTGCTCATCTGCCTACCAGGTGGAATGTATATATACATCCATGAATAAATTTATGGTCCAGAGCACCCTGCCTCACTGGAGTAAGTCAAAATTTAAAGAAGTGATGTAGGAAGGTGACTTGAGCATGCCATTTGCTCACTTTCAAATATATTTCAGCCTTCCTGCCTGACAACTGTTCGTTCATTGCCATGGCCCAGATGCTCAGGAACTTCTGTGGCACTCAGTGGAGCAGCACAGTGACATGAATAGCATAGCAGTGAGTGGAGAGCAATGCCTCGTGCCGCCAGCATCTTCAAAATGCAGGAGGCAGCATGAGTTTAAGACTTAGCTTATGAGCAATGGAAAGGCGGTGGAAATATCTTCTCCAGTCTTCTTTTGCAATGGAAAATTGTTTATCTGTGAAGCTAGAGTACTTATCTCAGGGGAAGGGCTGTGAAGATGAACTAGCTGTTAGCAAGTGCTTGGAAGAAATTAGGCTGGATGCTCAAAACCGACTTGTGTAACTCTGCTCCAGGTTAAATCCCAGCTTCGGTATGATATAAGCATGGATAAGATCAAGTCAGAAAATCTCTATCGAGAAACTGTCTGTATCACCTGGTGGACTACTTTATTAGATGTCGCCTCTAGGAAGTGGAAGGCTAAGAACATGGCTGATTTTAACTCTTTCTCAATAGACCTGCAAGGTTACAAGCGTTTAGTGTATGTATCAAATATTTTTGAAAAATATCAATGCATTTAAGAAAAAGAATATATACATATGCAGGAAAGATATGTCTTTATTCTGAAAAGGTTTTTTATCTACTGGATCTTGCTTTTGTTCCCATTTCAACTGACAACTGAATGCTTTAAAATTATCCACAGAAGGGACCGGAACCATACATCTAAGCATGTAGATGTGGCGCTTAGAGATGTGTTTTAGTGGGCATGGTTGATGATGGGCTGACGGGTGGACTAGATGATCTTAGAGGCCTCTTCCAACTTTAATGATTCTGTGATTCTATGATCTGCCCTGAGGACTATGACAGCACTATGGTGCCTTGGGTCTCCCAGTCCCAGGGCATAATCAGCTCCAGTCATGGAACTAGGAAATGTGGGGAACACATTCTTAGCGTTTAGGAGTTTTCTTTCTCAAAATGTCTAGAATTTGTTTTTCCCCATATACCTCATCTGAAGATCATGACAAGTAGGTAGGATTTAAAGGAATAAATGAGTTGAGATGGGTGCTGGTAGAGAAGATAAACAATTTGCATCATCTTGCAAGAGTACTGTGTTAACAGCCATGAGCTGGGAGACATGCATTAGTATGTGGGTGCTTAGACGTCACTGAGTTAGCTGTCAGGAAGCATGATTGCTTACACATGCTTGCATTTTCTAAACTTATGGGCAAAACATTTGGATGTGGATAAGTTTGATTTTTTTTCATGTAAAAATGTTCCACTGTTTGTTTTTTTTTTTCTTACCCAGATGTCAAAGCCACTATTACCTGAAAGTCAGAAGAGGAAAAAAATAATATAAGTGATGCAACTATCCTAGACTACATATGAGGGAAACTTTGCTTCCTAAAGGCTCTCTCAAACTTCCTTTAAAGGGAGAAGAGAAGTGTTGTTGGGTTATACAAAAGCCTGTCCTCTAAATATTCCTTGCCTGGCCAGAAGTAGAAAGGAATTGAAATTTCATGAGGCATCTCATGGCATTTTCAGGCCCTCTTTGGAAGCTGATTAATATGCAGTGAGTAACCTGCTGTTAAAGTTCACTGTGATATGATATTGATGTTCTGCTTTTATTTTTTGGGGCAAAACATTGATTCGGGGAGTTTAATAGATTATAGCAACCTATTTTACTTGCTAGTGGAAAATGTAGGTTTTTAATTCTTTTATAGATTGGAAGAAATCTTGTTCATTAATAGACTTGTGTTTAACAACAAAGAATACAAAAATAAATTCTCTGGGTAGAGAGACTAATTTTACATTTTCCAGGTGAAGAAAGAAAATGCTTATTTTTTACTTTACCATAATGCCTGGGTGAGTTCTCGAGTCATCCCTCTGTTTCTAAATTAGGTTATTGCCTTGTTATTTGCATTCCTGTGTTCACAGGTTAATCTAGATGAGCTGTACTTTTCAAAAATAAATAAACTCAACATGCCTTTCCATGTTTCTTTTCAGAATTGCAGCACATTACTTCTTTATCCTTTTCATTCAACAGAGCAGTTTACAGCAATCAATAATGTTACTTTCATCTGCATTTTTTTTTTTTTCCCCAGCAATGTCATTATCATTTCCTCTTTCAAGTCAGGGAAATAAATGTGAAATAATCTCAAGCTTCCTCTCCCTGATGTATTTTTTTTCCAATTTTCCAAATGAATCCCTGTTTCTGGTTAAAGCCTAGCACAGTGTGATGAGTTCATTAGTTTGCTGGTGTGCGTTCTCTGACTCACATTAAAGCACTAAAGGTCTTTGAGTTAGCAATAATTAGATGAGGTCATTAAAGCTACAATGAGATCACGATCGCCAGAAATGGCCTCACATTGTACAAAGTAAGGTCAAATCAGCTATAACCATTATTCATTCCTGATTTTTTTCTTCATTACATATGCATTAAATAACAGTAGTGGGTAATCCGCAGTTTAACATCAGTGAGATGCCCTACAACCTGTCATACATGTGAATGGAAAGTTCTGTGGTGAGATCTTTTATAGCAATTGTCTCTTACACACAGAAACCACTGCAGGGAATAAATAAGAACTGATCAAAAAGAGATGGCAGGGGTTGTCAACAACATTTTAAAGGAGCAGAGAGGCAGGAAAATGTAGGCTGCATTGTTTAAAGTCTCCAAAAGATTTTACCAGGAAAGAGGTAGTAAAGATGCAGCAAACAATGCTACTGAGCAGGACAGGCTCAGACAGGTCTCGGGTCTATAACTAATGTGGAAACCATGGCTCCCTGGAAAGCCACAGCTGCACTGTGTGATGAACCAGGTTATGTAGTCATCTTGCTGGAAGTTAGCAGTGCAATCTGACCAGTACGATATCCCCCTGTTCCTCTGTCACAGTTGCTTTGATCCATGGACAACACCTGTCCAGACAGAGCGAAGAGGCAGTCCAGCCAACAGGACTCGTGGATTACTTTTCTTTTGCTTAGGAATTTGTGCTGTGTCCATCCCCTAGGGAGCATTGCTCATTATGAGCGTGTAATAACTTGATGGCAGAACCCCTTCCATCTATTTCTCATTTTCTAAACTGCCAAAAAGCAGCTTTAAAGCCAAGCTTCTCCATGGCAATAGATAACAGGAATCAAGCTGAACAAATAGTTACATGGGAGAATAGCCAGAAGAGGAGAAAATCAATATACTAATTAATGTAGCAATTGCTTCCAGATGTGTATATCACAGAAATCTGAGCCATTTTTGTATGGTCTCTGATTATCTCTCTCCTCCTTTTTCTCACACTCCGCTGATTAGAAGCACAATGGAAAAATGACCCTTCCAGCATGACAGCACACTGCATTTCTCCAGCACCGTGCAACAGGCAGCGTGATCAGCAAGAGCCTGCCAGTGTGCTGGGAGCTCACCAAGCACTTCACAACTGCTCTCAGCTCTGATGCACCAACGCCTGCAAGAAATTTAAGGCTCCATTTCATCTGCTTTCACTGTGAAGTGCCTCCTCCCTAGATTACAAGTCACAACCATGTAGGTATGTCAAGGCTGAGTAGACACATGAAATTACATGTTTGTTCTGGGCCATGCCAGAGGAAGGGAAAATGTCCTCTTAGACAACTACAGTCCAGACATAAGGTGCAGACCAAAGGCTCTGACTAGAAATGAAAATTAGGTGTGGCCAGGAGAGTGGGTATGGTACACAGGGATCTGACCCCTAACAACTCCTGTAGGGAGCTGCCTGCTGCTTGTCCCAGCTGCTAGAAAGACCTCTTGTCCGGAGATGCTGGACTCCACTTAGATACAAACTTGTCAGTTGTAACTATGCACGAACACGATTTTGTTTTCAGACAAGTCATATCCATGTTGTTCCTGTAACAAGTAATTTGTTCCAAACCATTCCCTGATTCTCTGGTTCTCTGACTAGCACAGAGATCTGCATTTCCTTCCAGTTATACCTGAACTAGGAATAAAAATAATAGTTATTCAAGAGCTATGAATTTGCTGGGGCATTTCTCTCTGGGCACCAGAGGCACTCTGAATGATGAGGTGAAGCCTCACAGCTCTCTCCTGTGCACTCAGGCTGTCTTCCTTGCTCTAAAGTCTGCTTTTCCATTTGTCTTCTCTGTTTGTTTCTCTCCTGTTCTGGTTAAATATTTTAGGTGAAGAGCATAGTGATTGCCTGAAAATTTTGGTGAATGCAGATTCTAAAATGTGTAATGAATTTTGGCCCACATGTGGATGCTGGGGGATCTGGGACTATTCAGTGTCACCTCCAGAGTTCAGATGCTGTGGTCAACTCACACTTGGGCTGCAGGTGTCCTCAGCTGTAGTTTTGCCGGCAACATTCTACAAAGCTGTTTGCAGATATGTGCCTAGGAGTGTTCCCAGTTTATTTTCAAAATTGCTTTGCTGATAGGAAAAAGATGTGACAATGAAACCACAAATTGAGGAGGCTGTAAATTTGGCGTTCCAGTGCATTTCTAGCATCTCAACTGCCTTGGGGTTCTACCTCTCTTTATTATCAAGCCAAGATCTGTGTTTTGTTTGTTTGTTTGTTTGCTTCTTTTTCATGGAGCTTTTCTTTTTATTAAGAGGTTAAATCATTAACACTAACGCAGCCTAAAACATCCACAGTGATGAAAAATAACTGTTTTCTTTTAATATTTGCAGAAGAATTTCTCTGGAAACATATAAGATCAACCAGGTTACTTAGCACAGGTGTGTTACCCTGAAAGGGGAAAGGAGAATATAAGCAGCTCATGTTTGTCCTGCAATCCATCTTCCTTGTCACTGAGGGGAAAGAAGCCTTTCCTAGCTTTTAAATCAATCTTCCTGACCTTTTTAGCTGTTTACATCATTTTCATCTTTAAACAGATTATTTTGTGCTGTGAAATTTTCTCTTGATATTTCACTTAAAAAAGAAAAAGGCCCAGCCTTCTTTTACCCTTTCATATCAGTTTTCATTCTTGCAGGCATTTTTGGCAGAAAAGGAAGAGGAGAGTTCCCCAGCCAAACTCTCAGAAGCTGCAGAGTGGTCTTCTATGGAGACATGGTGCTCTGACTTGTAAGGTTCAGGAGGGTTTCACACCAACCATCAGCTGCATTCAGACTGTTTAATCTCTGTTTTGCTCAGTACATAGAAGGCAGCAAATCCTCACTCAGCTACCCAACAAATTGGTCATTTGAGTCCACATGAATTACATTTGCGGCTGTAATTAGTAGGGAGGGAGAGGAGTGTAAAATTGCCCATAAAACCCAGCTTTTAAAATTACACTCCACAAAATAGTAGGAGTTGTCTGTAGCATCACAGGACATGATGAGGTGCCTTATTAAATCATTCCTGACCTCAGCTTCTGTGGGAAGTTACAACAAGGAACGATATGCTATTTTAGGAGCCCAGATTTCTGGAGAGTAAGAGGAAGTCTACCAAAAAAGAAAAAAAGAAAAAAAAAGCATGAGAATGTGCTGTATTTGTGATTCTTATTGTAACACTGACTCAGCACTTGGACATTTTTGGTGTTATCAAAGCGATGAAAGTGGGTGAGCCAACCTCCCTGCATGCAGCTGCTGCTCCTGCTTCTGCACATCCCCAGTTTCCTCCAGGTGAAAAGAAACTTGGGAAGCAGGTGTACAAACCTGACATACAAAATGTATCCCATGTCACGGTGTGCTGTGGAAAATGATCATCAGTAGAATTACACATGCAGTACTGCCTGCTGAATCCCCCAAAGCAGTTAAAGAGCCAGGAGAGTAGGAGACTGTCATTACTCTGTCTCCCTCCCTCTGCTTTGGAGCATAAACCTCTGCCAGACACTCAGGCAGAACAAAACACTTAATCAGTGTTAAGGATGCATCTGGTCCCCCCAGAGAGATGAGCTGTTCATTTATGCTTGTTTACAATATGTTTATAAACATTAGTGGACAGGGATAGATTACCCCAGTTTACTGCCACATAAAGGAGTCAGCTGCTTATGTTTCCCATCATATCTATGTGCTTTTCTTTTACATTACTCAAGTGGTACCTTATGGCAAGTAATCTCTGTGAATTAGGCCAGAAATCAGGACTGTCCCTGTAGGATTTATACTGTTCTCCCTGTCACTAACTCAAAAGTCTTACTTTTGTATCAAAATCCAATAAAAGTTGCATAGTTTTCTCTGCTGTCTAAATTGTTTTGCTTTTTTTTTTTTTTTTCTGCCCATGAATGAGGAACATTGATTCAATGCTCTAGATGAAAAACACATTTATTTTTTGCACAGAAATTGAAAAGGTATTATTATTGTTACACTCTCCACTACATCAGATGTTCACACTCACCCAAAGAAAGCAGTCTGTGTAAAGGAAACATTTACTTTAATTTTTCTTGTTTTAAAAAGTATGTTATCCATGTTTCTTCTGAATTACAAGCTATGACTTTACAGACCTGTGACAAAACAGAGAGAAAATGTGTTGCTTTGATAAGTACCAGACCTCTGGGTCCTCTGGAAGGAGGATGACAAGACGGGTGCCACCAGGTCCTGAAAACAACCATGCTCTGCAATTTCACCTCTCACACTACCTGCCGCTTGTCTTTCTTCTCCAATTTTTGTCTCTTATTTTTTGGAGATGAGCTTTTTAGGACTAGATTTTTTCATTTTGAGCATTTGAATGGCAGATCATTAACCCCAAAAATAATATTCACGGTAAGAATATGTATGGTTGCAAAACACTGATGTAACAGAGGAGAAATAAGATGAAAGAAGAGAGTGGAACAGATTTCACAGGGGGAGATTTTGGTGGGCCAGGCAACCAGCTGGGTGGAAGTCAATACAAACCAATTGCTTTGGGTGAGGCTTCACTTTACTGGTGAGACGGCATAATGGCAAATATCTGACTTAAGGTTGCTATGTTGTGTGCAAACCCATTTACCGTCCTGGAATAGAAAGGTATAGCCAGCTGTAGCTTCTTCTGCCTGATCTGATATTTATTGCAGAGACTTCCAGCATAAGATCATAATTTTCATTTTGTTGGCTGGAATTCAGGTATTGGAAGGGGCATTGTCACATCTCTCTTTAGATCAGCATTTTAAATGATCCAGCAATCCCATCAGTTGATGGGTACGTGAAAAATGTCCACAAGCCTGCCCTCCTCTATTGGAGACCCTCGGGTTGCCATCTGGCATGACTTGCATAGCAAACCAGACTCAGGAGTGGGACTCACTTACAGAAAACCAAATCTATAAAATCCCAGAATAAGGCTATGTCCTGTATGGGAAAAGCAGACTAAGAAACAGACACAGCAAAATCTTCTTACTTGCACACACACATAGATAGATCTCAGAATCACCAATATTTTCACACTAACAGCTCCCCTTCCAATACAGCGCAGTGATGCTCACTTTCCTAGTACAAACTTGCCTGTGCAGTTCCTACTCAGAAACAGTGCTTCACGTCAGAAATTAAAGTCACTGTGAACCCAACAAAAGGGTCTGTCTTCACAGACACACAGAAAGCAGCACTCCTCATGCAAATAAAAGAGCTTTCACTGTGCATGTATCTTTCCCTTTATTAAGTCTCCAGGTGGGAGATGAAGAAAATTATATTTGCTTGTATCGACTTCTTCACGTCTCTATTCTCCTAAGATTAAAACATACATTAAGGATGAAAAAAGATTCCTGTATAGAACTATCCTATACACATGTGAATGGATTTGTTTGCATGCTGAAATAGCTTATATACAAGATACATTTAAAAAATGGTGTGGGTAGATTCTTGATATGTTATTATATGGCACTAACATTTATGCAAAATAAGCCATGCAGAGTCTTCAATTCACCAAGATTTGCACTAGGAAAAAGGCAAATACAATTTAAAGCGCATCTAATTTGTACCTGGAATATTGCTCTACTCTGCCTTATCATGTTGGAAATAATAGAGAAAAAAGGCACTTTGGATTCCAAAGTCAGACAAATTCATTTCAGATACACTGATAATTTTCAAAATATAGCAAAATGTACTTCTCTTAGAATCTCATTTTACATGACCAGTCTTGTAAAACTGACCATGCAAAGATCAATATCCATGATGTTACTCACCTGAAGGATGTCTGTGAAAGAGAGCAGATTTTATATTAGGCCCTAACTGTTAAATGTCCAATATACCTTTGAAGCAGTGTTTGTCATATTCCCAGAGCAGAACAAATGATTGCTAACATATCTTTCATTGTAAGCAGAAGTTTCTGCCACTCTTAATTTTTAAGCAGTTTCACTGATTTCACTTTCAAGTTTCAGATATGAATGGCAGAATCTTTGTCTTGGAGGGTTTTTTCCTCCTTTGCACAGGCTGACCCTGTACAAGTTTCAGGGCAGTCAGGTAAAATTATCGTTCAGGATGATAATGAAATACTCATGGATCTCTTTGCAAGAGATGTTCAATTGGGCTAGGAGTTCTCAGCCTGGAAAATAGACAGTCTGAGGAACACAAGAGGCCTGGAAAAGCTGAGCAGACACTGAATGGCCACTGCCCCTTCCATCACTGGATCAGTGGCCATCAAAGCAAGACAGAGAGCACCAAACAAAAGCGTGTAGTCCTTCATGGAGCTGGCGATAGATAAATGTGAGTCCTTGTTTAAAGTCACTGTGGATACAACATAGTCATTGGGAGAGTTTACTCTCCTAATGGAGGGCTGATAAATAGAAAGCACAGCAAGCTCAGGAAGTTGTGGGATCTGAACACAGCCTGAGGCTGGATGGTAACTGTGTGATAGCTGCTCGTGTTCCTCCTTATCCTTGGAGGTTTTGGACCCAGTGGGGAAAGGACAGAAGGCTGGATGAACGCTTCATCTGGATGCTGCAGCACCTCCTAGGGTCTTGTGATCTGGAGCCCAGTTCTCTCCTTTTCCAGATGGCAATGCGATATACTTACTTTTGAAGATGCCATGAAGATATATCTTAAAACTAAGTTTCCTTTTTGCCCCTCTGACCCTGCTCCTGCTCAAGACCTTCCGTCTCTGATTATGAGAAATCTCCACTTACTATCCAGACATAATTTACCAAGGGAAAATTTACCCATGGCTTCTCTCCCAGTTCCCAGGATCATTTTTCTGTATTTTAATCACTGACTATTTATGGAATAAAATATATGTGGTTTCAGCATCACCACAAACTGTTTTAGAAGGAAAAAACACCCAGCTATTACAAGAAAGGGTGTAGACAGATGTTTCCTGGAGAGCTCTCCAAGCAGAGGATGCCAAACAGTGCCAGGTATCCTCGTGGGCTGTTGTGTGCAGATCCTACATCCAGAGAGAGGCAGCAGCTCCCCATGCATCATGTTCCCTGTTGGCTAACTCCAGACTGATTCCTAATCAGTCTTCTATTTGTTTTGGATCCTATGACTCTGGGAATGCCTAACACAAATAGGGAGTTAATTCAAACAGCTGTATAGAGAACCGCGACTTTTTGCATCAGGACCCCCTGATTCAAGGGCCTAACTCTTACGAGTGCGCAGTCCCTTATCAGAGCATGCCTCATCACGCATTGCAAGTACAGCAAGGAAATTCACATCTCCCACATGTGGATCCAGAAGCTAATATCCTCCTGTGTGACTTCTAACTTGTGAAATTATGGAACAGGTTACATGCAGGATTACTTGGTAATTTCAGTTTTGAAAAGCTGTGTTAGCTTGACACAGACTTTTTAATGAAGAAGTAAAAGAAGTTTAAAGCATGTTTTAATTACACCAACTTGCTTCAAGCAGAGTGCAGATAATTTAGGCAATAAGACTACCTAATGTGCAAGTCATTAATTCCTAGAAGCATCTTGCACATTCCAATCATATCTGTATCACCCATTAAAAAAAAAAAATCCATACTCCTGTGTTTGTTCTCATTTTCATCTAATAATAGCAATAGTGACCTCAGCACAGGGCATTCTCAGGGATTAATGACCAGCTGAGACTAATGGCACCCTTGGCTACACCTCTGGCCATAAATGCCTGTCAGTTGACCATCAATCCTCAGAAAATGCCCTGTGCCCACATCATTAGTACTTAGCCAGTAGTTAGAATGAAAATGAAAAGCAAATGTAGGACGAGCTATGAAGAATTTCCACCTTTTATACCTGGTACAGTGTGTTTGTCCCTAACAGAAAGCTTTGCCTTAATAAGACATCACAGCAACTGTGTTGACTAACATGCATTGAACATGTTTCTGTGATTAGTCCTGGTGCAATTAACCTCCTTGTCAACAAATTCTGAGGCCAAAGAAGTGTGAATTCAGACTGAGATGTGCTCCCAGACCTCTCCCTCCCAGGAATGGACAGAGTGTGAGACAAGCTTTAGTGCTGTCTCTGACCTCTGTCCTGAACATGGTTTTGCATGACTCGCTATATTCAGCCAGGATATCATCTTTCCCTCCCCATCCTTCTGAGGATGGCATAAACCAAGAGCTTCAGTTTGGGTAAATTACTAAAGTGCCATTGGAGTTAGCAGCACTATTCTCATTGATAGGAAAACTGTAGGAAGCATAGTGCTGGTTCAAACTAGTGGTCAATATCGTTTCTTACTCTTTTTTCATAATGACTCTCAGAGGAAGTAGATAAAAGACATGTTGAAGTTTTGACTGAAGGTGTCTCTGGATGTTATGTAAATTTTCAACATACAGCAAGAAAAGCAATCCAAAACACATGTCTTTGAATTTCTGGAAGTGACAGAAATGTTTGTGAAGGCAAGTAAGAAAACATGGGTGTGATTTGACTGACAACCAACTGCTGCCATTTATATTTTACTGACTGGATGACCTGAGGAAATATTTATGCTGGCAGAATGGTAGGTGCAAAATCGGTTGAGGAATTAAATCTAAAGCTGGCAGGAAACTGCTTTCTCTACTCCCCTTAGGTGTGTGTGGGTGTTCACATATTTAGAAACTTAATTAATAGCTCTCAGGGACTTTCCCTGGCTATTTTTCAATGAAGCATGCTGCCAGTTGATTTTTTTTCTTTTTAATTTTTATATTTCTATATCTCTAATTAAAAATGTTTAGTTTTGCCCTAAAAATACTCAAATGGGAAAATACGTGATCTTTCCCCTTCTATTTTTCAAATAGCTGATACGTAAAACCATTGGAAGATAGAAGTGTTGTATATTTTCTTTTCTAATGTACCTTATTTCAGCTGTAGATTCTTGTTCTGCGTTTCTCACAAACCAGAGTGGGTCTGATCTGTATTTTGACCCTGAATCTCCTGCTACTTCTAATGCATGTACTCAGCCTTACTATCCAGAGAAGTTTCAATAGTTAGGAAATTAGACAAATCTGTAAGTATTGTTCAAATGGAGACTTTAGGGGGGACTACACGGTTGTAGTTTTACTATTTGTAAGTGGAGGTGTCACAAACCGTAGCTTGCTATACAGAGATCATATCAGAAGTGCCCATGCATCGGTGGGACACGGCATCAGGAGATGACCCAGCCCCAACAGGAGCAGAAAACATGTCCACTCTGTGTATTGGTGTTGCCTGAAGCCAACCCTCTTGGGTTCCAGCTGTTCGAGTGTGTAGGAACTCGGTTGCTTTCCGAGGCAGCAGATCCACAAGCTGTGCACTTACGACCCAAAGACCAGGTTAAACGCAGCCTGAAATAAAGCCCTTGAAATTATTACAATGTAGGAGCAGAGTTTCAGGACCAGTGACTGTGACTTACAGACAAGTTTGACTGTTGCCATGATCTCTGATGCAGCTGTAGGACATCCAGGCATGGCACACTGCTGCACCGTACTGCACAGCAGTACCAGGCGGAGGTGAGAAGGGACATTCCTTCCAGTCTATAGATATATATATATTTTTTGTCTAAACATGCTGCAGACACCACGGAAATGGTTACTGCTTCCCTCCCAGGGACAACGGCATTTGGCAATGGTTGAATCAAATTCTTTTAGGAAATCCTGAGTCACTGACTGCCGAACTGGAAGAAAAATGAGGTTGCTTCATAGAAAGCAATCCACCACAGGACAGTGCTGGGAGAAGGGCTCTCGCTGGCCTTTCTTCTGTTTTGCATATGTCACTGCAATTCCCACAGTGTTGGCCATGTGTGAAGGAGAGGGGAGATTTTTCTAATCATTTATCCAGGGATATATTCTTTAGTTTTTCATTTCCATAGTTAAGTATATATGGAAGGGTGTGGGATGATGTGAGTCCAGTGCAAAGCAAACACTAACAGTAAACCAGCCCACACTCTTACTGAGATGTACCTTGAGGAATACAGACATGTTCAAGCTAAATCTGTCCAAAACCCTCTGAATGGAAGTCCATCACCTCCATAGATGGCATTCATTCATCTTTTCCATTTATGGGGAAAGAAGGAAAATAAGCTACCTCAATCAATAGGATTAAGCAGTATTTTCCCAATTTACATTAACACCTGGCTCCTTTTAGATAAGACCCAAATGAACATTAGCTCATGCCAAGGCACACACTCAGACTGTTGACCTAGCCGTTTAAGCTATCATTCCTGAGATTTGGATGAACGAAGCCTGGAGCTAATCCTGCCTATTTCATGTAACCTTATGCCCACATAGGCATTCATGAAATGTTATCTTCATCATGTGTCAAAGAAGTTTTAAATGTATTTTTTTTTTTCTGATTATTTTTAAAGGGAGAAAACAGAAATGAATATAAATCAGTCCAATCATAAACCAAGCAAAACTCTTGCATCCTATGAACATAATATGTCTTTAACATTCATTAATTCTGATGTAAGCTTTACATTATTCAAGGAGCAGAAAGCTCAGGGGAGATAAAAATACACAAAAGTATGACAGAAAATAAAGTAGTAATCAATGACAGAGGAAAGATTGGCACATAATTGCCTGCTATAGTAAGCTTCACTATGCCTTGGGAACTCTAAGCCCCTCTCTAATACGAACACTATGGGTAGACATTTGTATGGCAAATGTGAAACAAATGTGCCTTATCCTTTGGTCGTGGAATCCATTGGGGTCCTTTGAGAATAACACGTCCCCATCGAGAATTTCAGGGCTCTGTCCTGCAGTTGCTTCCAAGCAAGGAGGTTGTTACATTAGCATAAAATCAGCATAACCTTCACCCAGCTCCCCTTCATCATGTTTTAATCTATACCTGGCTGGGTGCACAAGGCTGTCCTAATGCACGAACTGCAATCCCTCACTGAGCAGCATTGAGTCTGAACATCCGTGGCCTTAAATCACAATAGATAATGTCGGTTTGAATTGATTAATTTTTTTGTCCAAGCAAGTGGCAGCCGAAGGGCTTGTGAATCATATCAGTGCCTGTGAATAGCCTGTAGCAGCAGGTGGGAGCGTGTGAGGACAACAGAGAAGGTTGTAATCATCCCAGTAGCTTGGTGTCAAATAAAATCAAGAACAAGAGCAGTGTTAGCTGTCACTGAATGTTTGGCCAGCGCTTTTATTTCTTACAGCACTGTGCAATATGATTGTTAACAGTTGTATTAGTCTGCAACTACATTTGCCTCCTCCTCCCTTGTTCTCTTGCCTATTCCCTGTTATTGTGTTTGTTGTGGGGACAAGCTGTTATCAACAGTAACGGTGCAGAAATGGCTAGATATACACAGAAATCTCTTCTAGTTAATTACTCCTACCAATTAGGTGCTTACCCAGGATGGCATTACTGTAGGAATAAAAGCCCTGGTCCCCCTCAATCAGATGGCATGTTTTAATCGGGCTAGGACTTCCATTGAACAGCTGTACCTCAATTAGAAATCGATATCCATGAAGTAAGCGCTGTTGGCTAATTATGCTAATAAGATATTTAGCCACCACGTCTACAAACTGCAGGCTTGTCATGTCTCTCAGTGGTACCTTATTTTATTGCAAACCATATTGAGGAGGATTATTTACTTTCTTGCTGTAGTTCTCAGGGGAATGCAATACTCAACAGCTTACAAAATCTGCTTTCAGAGGCCAATCTTGCTAGCTTTTGGAAGTTTCATGCTCAGGACTGGGTTTGTCACAACCTTAAGGAGATTATTTCAGTAAAATGTTCTATAAGAAAATTGAAGGAAAACTGGTTTTCAGAGGCTGTTTTATGAGAGCCACTGGAAGCTGCACTGCCTCCAACACATTTATTCTAAGGAATGATTTGATTTCTCTAAGAGAAGAACTATTGCTGCCCTTTATGTTAAAGAGACCATTTTAATGTAATTTACACAAGAGTAATTTAAAGCTCTAAGTCATGGATATAATTTCTTACTTGTTGGAGATAGTGGTCTTCAAAAAGTACTTTGAATATATTGTCTTATTGGACTCCATTAAAAATTGTTACCGTTGATTAAAATAACTGTTCCTCATTATTATTCCTTTTAGAATTATACATGGAGGTTCAATATGAAATGTGATTAGAGTGGGTTTCTGCTCAAACCAAGTAGGATGCTAGTACACTGAAAATGAACTGGGTAAGAAGAAAGATAATACAGCCTTATTATAATCTCTTCCACCAAGTTAAAATAAGAAACAGCCATTTCAGGCACTTGCTCATTTGCTTACACTTGTCTATTTCCTCTGGCTACAGAGGATGAGAACTTGTTTATTATGGTGATCTTCCTGCAAGATCTCAGAGGTGAATTTTCCAAGCCCACTGCAGGCTCTCAAGCGCACAGCACCCGTGCATGGCATGGTTGGGTGGCACGGTAGCACAGCCAGCCAGGGTAATCCTGCCCTGGCAGGGGGAAAGCGGTGCAGCTCCTCTGAAACTCCTCACAGCTGCTTAGTTTCCAAGAGAAAATTTTCACAAAAGATGAGGCTCAGCATGGGACTGGTAAATTTCTTTGTTTTGGGTCCACATTAGAAAGTTACAACTGTTTGTTGTTGTTGTTGTTGTTGTTGTGTTGTTGGACTAAACAGCAGCATGTTGATGCTCATTAAAGTAACCATTCCCCTCTTTAATTAATGCTTTTCAGAATTTCACATAGAAATTTAGAAATTCGTTGTTTAAGTATCATCAATGTACATCTGCTCACTCTAGCTTCACAAGAGTCTTAGAGCAGTTGTTAGTTTAAATGCCTATAACCTCTGATAACTTTTAGGTGCATATATGCGTTTTATTTTTTCTGCTTCTCAAATGGCTAAGACTTCTATTACAGAGGTACTTTAACTATAGCATGAAAAAAGGACATGGGACATGATTTAATTGGCACAGTGGTGTTAGGTTGACAGTTGGAGTAGATGATCTTACAGGTCTTTTCCAACCTTCATGGTTCTATGATTCTACGAAAAGGAGCTATCACTTCATTCAAGAACTTGGCCAAAGGTCACCAGTTTCGGCAGTTTAGTTACAAATTAGATGCTAACTTCCCAATTAGTTAACAAGATCTGAGGTATATAAAACTTCAAACAATTTGGGCTTTATTCTAAATAGGCAATAAGAAAAAAGAAAGTGGACTGCCGAAAGCACTCAAATGGCTTAAGAGCAGAACCAGGCCTAGCATAATGTCCAGGAGGACACACAGCGTTCTTTATGTCATACAAGGCAGGATCATAGAATCACAGAATCATAAAATCATAGAATGGCCTGTGTTGAAAAGGACCTTAAAGGTCACCTAGTTCCAACCCCCCTGCTGTGGGTGGGGTTGCCAACCACTAGACCAGGCTGCCCAGGGCACCAACCAGCCTGGCTTTGAATGCCACCAGGGATGGGGCAACCATGACTTACCTGGGTAACCTGTTCCAGTGCCTCACCACCATCTGAGTGAAAAATTTCCTCCTAATATCTAACCAAAATCTGCCGTCTCTTAGTTTAAAACCATTCCCCCTTTTCCTATCAGCACTGGAAAGCACTGAAAGTTGGACCAACACACAGAGCAGAAGTGAAGACCCTTAGTGCTGTCAAGGTGTACAGTAATGCTCAGAACAAGTAGGTCTGAGAGGGAAAAATGTCCAAAGCTCTGTTTAGGTACAGCATTAAACAAGCAGGGAAGATGGAAGGGTTTCTCCATACAAAAGTACTTGCTTCAGGCGGAAGGCACGACACTGTTCACATGATCTCAATTACCAGCAAAAATTTATTCTTGCTACTTTCAGATACTGGCAGGGTAATGAACCTATCTCTCTGTAAACATGCTATTTAATATTCACGTTTTTCTAGAGTCCAAAATATTTATGGAACAGTTTTTTAAGATATATTTACTGAAATGTGAACAACTGCTGCGAAGTGTAATGTTTTCAAGCCTTCTGAGTAAGTGAATTGAAGTGTCTACCTGTACTGTAAACAGTGAGAACAAAATTATTCCTAAAGTTAATTAAAAAGAAAATCTACCTCTATTTGCATTCATGAAAAGCTAACCTGACATCCCAAAAGCAGTTATTATATGTCAGCATGTCATGTGCATTGGGAATATCTGATCCAATTCGCAGCTCATAAATGTCTAATTAAAGAAATATATGTACAACAATTTTAATTGGTTCATTGCATCATTTGTTTTTATTATGGTTTTAAACTCTTGCTCAATAGTCAGAGCTAAAACTCTCTCAATTTGTGGGAAAAAAAAATAAAACAACCTATGAAGGGTCTTGAATGATATAAAGATAAGTGGGATTTCAATGATCACCACATGTACAGTGATGGGTAAATGGCTGAGTGCTAGTTAGAATATAATTCTGGGTTTTAATGCATCACTGTGTAGATTGAATCTATCTATCTGTGACATGTTTTAACAGTGCCAGAAAAATCAGTGCAGAATTAAAAAGAAAGCTGAGCTAAGTTTTAGGTTCAGCCCAAAATTTTAAGTTGAAGAATACAGTAGATGCATCTGTGAGAGTGTATTAGTTCTGGTTTAAAAAACAAGAGAGAGAGAAATCAGAAAATTATGATTATGGTTGGTTTTGCCACTATTGATTTTTAGAATGTTGTAGGAAAAAAAAAATAAGTTAAATAAGAGATACGGCTACCTCAATTTTTATTTAGTACTTGATAAAGAAAATTCAATTTGTAATTATTTATGAACAGAAATCAAGGAGTTTATTACTTTGATTACTCACTAATCATTTCCCGTAAATGCAGTGACCTAAAAATCCCATATAATCAATAAAGTAGTAAGTTCCAGATTTAAATCACTGCACCTTGTATTCTTGAGTAAACCTTTGGGTAATTTACAAAGGCTGTTGAATTTTATAGTAAGTGTTTTTCAAACCAAGCTGGATTCTAAACAATAATGACTTTTTAATGTGGATCTGTGATTACATTGTCATAGTGAAATACGGCAGTCTTTGACTGCATTCGAAATGAGGCAGAGGGTGAATTACTCCAAAGGCATAGATTACCATAGCCTCAGGTAAAGCAATCTTCATAAATTAAACTCCAATCTAAAGTGACCTGTCACTACAAACCTGTTGCTACTCCCAGTAACTTAAATTTCAATGTACAATTTGTAAACAAGTTCTTTTCTTATTACCACAATGGGGGAGTGTTACTTTGCTAAAGTGCTTTGAAGTTAATGTTGCAGGGTGGGGGGGAGGAAGAATTCTGCATAAGCACTTTATGTTTTGTTTTGTTTTTTTTCCCTATAATTTCAAAAAGCTGTTTGTTTCAGAAATGCAGCTTCTTTTCTACTAAAATGTTTAAGCCTTTAAGATATCTAAAACTCTCAGCTGAAGGAGCCTTTGGCATAAACAACAACTACAGCACTTTCCTGGCTCATTCTTTACAAACTGAGCATATATGACTCATATGCTCAGCAATAACATCTACAGTTCAATGATATTCAGAACTGCTTTGCACATTTAGCTGTTATAGCCACTATTTCCTAAAGGCTTTACTGAGTTTGCCATATCTCATTCTGGGGAAATCTAGCTCAAAAATGTCTTTTTTTTGTAGGTAGGTAAAAGAGCAGCTGTCTTCTGAAAATCATATACCTTGTGTTGTATCCAAAAGCTGAGGGCTGAGGAACAGCTTTGGATGTCATGGCTGAAAGAATGCTCTTCCCACAACAGTGTTTTCAGACTCCTTTCCAGCTGCGTGGAGTCTGCAGGCACAGTAGTCCTGGCCCACTGTAGTTTTCAGTCCACCCTACGAAGGAAAAATGGGACCAGCCTCAAATTATTCTTTATGCACATTGCAGGCTGTTAACTGTGTAATTTATGAAAATGTTTTCAACTGTTATTTAGACTTGCTTTTAAAGACTAAAACTGTTCAGCCCATGATCATTTGTAAAGTTCAATATTTTTTGGAACTAGTCATATGAACATTAGTTAATGTTAACAAATAGCAAGTTCATTTTAAGCAAGGCAATACTCATACAACTTGGCTCTTCTCTGTTGTTTTTCATTGTTTTGCTTTTTATTTATTTATTTATTTATTTTTTAATTTTATACTTTGGCCTGACATTTGTGCACCTGTGCAAGTTCTGATACTGATGGGTAGTTGACACATGGATTACGCTGCCAAGATTTTTCCCCACCAATTTTTCTTGAGAGACCAAATATAGCAGGTATTGCTGATTGTATATCAGCCTTTGGGGAATGTCTTGTAAAACTAGTGCCCAAGCATTTTCTAAGAAGTGGGTAAAGGAGCTTCCACCTATGGGAGCTTCTGCACCACTGCCAAGGCAGCCAACCCATTTTGACTGCAGGCACGTGCTTATTTGCTCTGCTGCCAAGAATATCAATTGGATACTACACTTGCTATTGATCCAGAGGAATATTTTTTGTTGTTGTTGTTGTAAAAAAAATGTGAATGCATTACGATATGTCATGTAATGCTATAAAGCAAAATAAAAGGCACAGGAGGGAATGCATCAGAACAGAATGGCAGCAGTGTTAGTGCTGCAGATTTTCCAGATTTCCCTACAATGGAGCTAACTGGCAGACAGACAAAAACCGTGACATATCTATGGGTGTCTGAGTCTGGAGATGATTCAGCTCCTCTCTGCCTTGCCTCAATGAGATTGCCTACAATGACTAACACTTCTACATCAGCCTGGCTGATACATTTGCAACATCTTAACTGAGCAATAAGCGTACCTAGAGCTGCCTGGGGTGTTAATCTGGAGGAGATATTTTACTATCCTCCTCGCTCCTCATTCAGCTCAAGCTGTTGCACACAGGCTGATGAGCTGTAAGGTGCTGAGCAGGTTCTGTGAGCCACTTGCTCTCCCCATATCTTTTCTCTGTTTCTGTCTCAAGGGGAAATCTCCTCACCTGGGTGGATAGCGTGACCCATGACTTATGGAGAGAACTCACACACCTGTGAGGCAGAATAAGTATCCACAAAGAAGGAAATGTGTGTCTCTGAGTGGGAATGGGCATTTGGAGACTGAGCATCTCCTCTACCTGTGTTCTGGCAAGTCTTCCATGGGAGAGCAATGCTTCTCTAATCAGCCTCTAGTGTGCTTTGCACTGATGGCTGCCTCTGAATGAGACAGAGGACACGAAAATTTTCTGCACCCATTAAGTTTTCCCACCCATTTGTGAGCTAGCCTCTCATATTTTTGTCTTTCTCCAGCAGAGGAACAACTGCAAATGCTCATGTCAAATCTAGTAGAACAAACTAAAGTGCTTAACAGCTCTGATTAGCATATGTCCATTACTGCTCCAGGTAGTAGCTTTGTGCCAGAGATCGATCTTCTCTTCCTTTGGAACAGCGTGGAATCAGTGACTCCCATGGTGCTTCTCCACCTGCGATAGTCATCAAGTGGGAGGGCTCCCCAGGTCAATGCTCACTTGCCCGCAGCCCTCAGCTCTGGACATGTATGATCTTGCACTCTCTGTGGCTGTAGCACTGTCTTTCTAGCTAGGCACTCAACAGTATGTCCTGGGCAAAGGGTCTCAGACTTTTACCCACATAGAGAAGGAGTCAGGGTCAGGACCGGCTGATCAAATAGCTTATTCTCTCTTTTCTTCAGACTTCCTCCATGGTGCATATTTTGTGTTTATGGAGTGCTTGGAGGGGCACATAATTACAAAAGCAAATCACTCTTTTGGCATGGCAAGAAATGCAGAGACCGAGGTAAAAGACAATACATTTCATGTTGCTGCTGTCTTTTCCTTGTGGTGCTCTTAAATATTCCTTATCCTTAAATCAGTGCTTTCCAAGTTTGGGATGCACTGCAGGAATTCTTGGCTTCTCCCTGAGCCTTTTCTTGAGCCAGTTCCCTTTGTCCTTAGCTGTCACACAATTCCCCCCTACAACCCCCTCTGAACTTTTCCATTCATTTTTCAGAGAAATGCAAAAAATCATGAGGACATCTGGCTATATTTGTAATATGTGCATGAATAAACTTGGAGAAAACAGTGTAATAAGTTACCCACTGAATGGAAAATAATTCTAAACACTCACCAGCTTACATTCAGCACAAGTATCAATCAGTATGCTTCAGCAGATCTGCTCCAACATACCCTCACTGTGGATGTGAGCCAAAATCTGAGCAGCAACAAACATCCCATTATCAATCCATTAGTCCTCACTGACTGAACTGCACACATAAAATCTTGTTTTACACGCATACTCCTGCCATTCCCCAACAGAGATAATGAGATTACATGTGCTGTATCACTCAGCCCAGAAACTTGTCACATTCTAATGAGTTCCTTCTTTCTGCCTGTAGACACGAATGGTTTTTCTTTTCCTACCTAAAATGTAGCCAGCAGCTGGGCTAAAACTTGCTCAGGAAAACACCAGTGCCCACCACAGCTTCATTGCTGGTTTTGTCTGCCACTTTGCATCACACAGGAGGCCCTTAGCACAGGATGTAGCTCCCACGAGGAGCATAGGTGTGCTGGGAAACACAGGGCAGTACCACGTGGGTAAACTTTTCCAGTATATCACGCAGGCCTTCACCAATGCTATGGTCCTCAGCATTTAACGTAAGTGTAAAAACGGAGAATAGGTAGTGCATATGCCTCCTGCTGGTTCCCCAATTTGGAATTTGGTGTGCCTTTAGTGAAAAAGGATAAAGGTGCCATTGTAAAAGTCACTGGGCTAAAACACTGATCTGAGATGTTGCTGGGCAAATGGCATCCTTTGTTTTAGTGGAGGAAGCCCTGCTATAAATAAAAGAGTCTAGATGCTCATTTTTACCTTTTGTTGTTGGATAGGTCTGCATTTTGCTGAAGAGCTAGAAAAGTAAAAATCTGTACAGAGCGATGGCCAATTTATGGCCTAGATTTTAAAGCAGAACAGCTCATTGATCTTGTCTGGTAGTTTTGCTTAAAATTCAATGGTACAATATGTCTCAGAGCCTGAAGAGGAGTGAGGATCTGAATAGCTTGCGTGAGCTGTGAAGGAAAGGGGAAAAAAAATCTCCCATTAATGTATAGAGTAGTTGTCTTTTCAATTATGGATGAAAAGATGAGTATGACCCTGAGGGCCTGGATTCAGACAGAGTAGAAGGGAGGAAGAGCCCTAAAAAACAAGCAAAATCTTTACTAAGAGATGATTAAAAGGGAACATAAATGTCTGAAAGTGTTCTGAAGAAGGAAACACCATAGAGTGAGAGAAAATGATTATGGAGGAACATGGCGCAATGGTACTAAATTAACAAAAGGGAAAGGTCTATTGAATACCAATAAAAACCTTTCTGTTTGGCATTATATCCCAAGAGAAGTT
>VXAV01008800.1:55545-80413 GCA_013399715.1 Alectura lathami | reverse complement strand
AAAAAAAAAAAAAAAAAAAAAGGGGAGGGTGGAGTGGTTGTAAGAATGTTACAAAGAGTGTTTTTCTTGTTTGCAGAAACAGAAAATAACTGTTAGTAGGAGTTAAGTAGTTGCACTGNTAAAATAAAGTAAAATAAAATAAAATAAAATAAAATAAAATAAAATAAAATAAAATAAAATAAACCCAGGACCTCACTGAAAAACTGGTGCCACACCTGATCTGTCTTTTATTCAAAAGTGAACTGTGGAAATAAGAAAGATGACTATTGTTTAACCACTAGGAAAACGTAACGGAAACAAGATGAAATCAGGGAAATGCCTGATTCTGTACCCTGCTTTGACAATGATGCAAGAATAAACAGACTGGAGGTATGTAGCAGGAATACTGCATGGACGTCATGACTTAAAACAATAGGCACAGCTGTATGCATTGCCACAGCCATTGAAGTCTGTTTTACACTCCAGCTCTTCAGTGCAGTTGCCTGAGTGTAGATGAAACAGCAATTTTATAAGGCCTGGCTGTAAGGCACTGAAAATCTAACCATCTGTGTTGGATTTTAGGTTCTGGACCTGATCTGCTCTGTTAAGAAGGAATTTTGCCTCATTTCCCTTTCAATCTTTTGTGTTTTGTCTATTGCAATTTTAATAAGCAGGTTTATCAGAAATGAAAGCAGGTATAGTGCTCGCTATGATGCTATAATGAGGCACTGATCTTCTTAGTAAAACCTGGCCCACTGTTTATGCATATGTTTACTTTAGGAACAAGTCTCCACTCATTTGCTTTCTACTTACTCTTCAGCATGCACTCTGTAAAGACCTAGGAAATCCTGAATGCCAAAGAAACTGCTCTAGGAACCTGCTCAGGAGTTTTACATAAATTACGCAGTGAGACCAGGTAAGGCAACTCTCTTTTATAAACAAGAGCAGCATTATTTAATGCTATGCTGTAAGCTATGATTGACAAATATTTTAAGCAGAACTGCTTGAAAATACTATAAAACTCTCAAATTATCAATAGATTCAGCCACAAATTTGAGGAAGACATTTTGACCAGTTCTATGTCTCAAAAGCAATAAATGATCTATTATTAGAGACAACCTTGCCTAAGCTGAGAAGTGGAGCAGAACCCAACTGGAATTCTCCCAATATTGTTATGATTTTCACCCAAAGAACCTTTTCTTAATCCAAAAATGAAATCAATTCGCTCATAATTGGCTAAAAGAGTATTACTTCTTTATATGAATTTTGTCTTACTTATATACTTACATGACTGGTCCAGCTATAGCAACGTAGCTATTGTCCATTATTTTGTGCTGTGGCAGCCACAGACTACAGTTCTGCCAGGTCCCATCACTGATCAGGTCTCCTTGTTAAAATCTGTCTCTTCCTGTCCATCCTTATCTCCATCCATTGACAATTCTGGTAAGAGTATAGGGCCACTGAGAACTTGGGGGTGTTACATGTTTCCCAACATGGGAATTGCTGAGTTAGCAATTTATAAGGCATCAGAAAGCAGTGAAACGGTTGCTGAAACCCAAAAGCCCCACATGTCAGTGAGCAAAAAAAAGTGGAAGGGAAAATACACGTAGTACGCTTATCTCTGAAATTTATCTTGTTATCTGTGTTTAGTCACAGAAGAAATCCATTATGGAAACACTAGTCAAGAGAGTTCAGAGATTGAATTTAGAGATTGAGTAGTCCTTGAATTAGAAAAGTCTGAGAAAAGGTGGGTAATAATTTCTGCTGTGGAAATGGGTACGTAGCTGAACTGGGGTGCTGGTCTCTAGAATGTGTTCATGTTCCTGCTGCAGATCTGAATGAAAATATACCTTATGCCATTCAGGTGAGACTTGCTTTATCAGGAGTGTTGGACTAGATGATCTCCTGAGGTCCCTTCCAACCCCTACAATTCTGTGATTCTGTGAGACACTGAAGTAAACGTCCACAAAACTACATGCAATTACAGCAAGAGCTGTCCTCACATCCAGTTCATGAAAATCTGGGAAATTTTGTGTCTCAAATGAAAAGTAGTGTCTATTTCCAAAACTCCCAGGTTCAGGTTAGTGTGAAGCCAGGGGCACACACGTAGTTTTCTATTTACCCATCTGTAATCAGAGGGATTCAAATCTCCCATTCTTGTGACAGGTCAAGAAGAAGCACAAGAGCACAGGGCTACTTTTGCATTTCCTTGACTTCAGGTAACTTATATTGTTATTCTTTTCCTTTATCAGCTCTGGCAATAGGAAAGTCTCCTGATTTGTGATTTGGTAATGATCAAAAAATGGGGTAAAGAAGGAACTACTAGATAGATCCTACATCTTCAATGGCAAATGCTCTTTAGATTTGCTCTTTGGTAATTGTTGATGTGGAAAGTTTGTTTCATTTTAATTTTTGACTTAGAAAACGTCCACTGAATGTTGGTTACCAACATTATTACAGCTTGACTAAAATTCTACTGTTCTGAGAATGCAGTCCAGATGAGAGGACTTAGTTTTCCATCTAAGACTCAAGGTTTGTCTTTGATAATTGACTATATCATCTGAAGTCTGCATTGAATCTGGCATGAGTTTTGAAATTAAGGAAAAAATCCCAAATACTTTTTATTCCTTGTGATATTAAAAAGCGTTCAGCAAAGCAATTGCTAAACATACACAAAAGATTAATAATTGCCTTTTCTAAATATATTTATATATTGTGCTTTGGATGTCTCACTTTGCATGACATTATTGTTACCGTGCATTCTGCTGCTTACTGGACAATTGCTTTTGTTTCCTGAGCAGTCTGTGGGCCAAATGAACTTGAGAATGTGTAGAACGGTGTTACATGTGGATTCTGGCTCAATGTTTTCTTATTCCTGCTATGTCTGCCAGGAATTACACAGGCAAAAATGTCAGTCACCTTGTCAACAAGGACAATCCTCTTACACTTGCAGAAGATAAAAAGCTGTTTGATTTTCTTTGTGCCTATTTGTCAGCAAATAAATATCAGGGAATGCCTCCTTCCTGCCCCAGGTGTTCAGTACTAAGATGCTATTGTTCATATCCAAAAAAAAGATGCACAGATTTGGCTCAGCCATATTCTGGCTCAGCCATGACTGAGACAGACCATGAGACCTTGACCATCTCATGATTATCAGACTCACTGAAAATGAGAGCAACAGATTCAGATCCTAGGAAAGGTAACCTTGGCTGTCTAGAGCTAAGTGCATGGATAATATCCCACATACCAGGAAACCATTCCAGTGTCACTGGATATTGAGTACAATCAGATCCATGATGCCACTGTAATGCTCATCACAACATCCAGTCCCAGTTTTCAGAGTACAGCTGTAGCCTACTCTATGCCATGACCCATGGCTCACATGCCCAAGTCAAAGATGATGCCACAGCTGCACTTCCCATAGTCCTGCCCCTGGAGAGTGTTGGCAGGCCTGTGCTGATGCGTATACAGCCATGGCAGGACAAATCAGTGGCATAGACATGTGTTTACACAATCATTTCCAAACGCAATCTGTCTCCTGAGAGTCTCATTCAGCATTTCAGAATGGAAAGCTCAGAGTCCTGGCAGCTCAACCTATCAGCTTTTAAAACTCCTGTGAGTTTAATGCCCACATTTTGGATAAAAACCTTTTATACTGAACTCTTGAAATATAATGACTGCATAGCTCTTTTCATCGCCTTCATTATTCAGGATTCATCTGTAAAAATGATGTGTGCATAATTCTGTTATCACGTGGCTCCTTGTTCTACCAAACTGTGTTCTGTGATTCCCCAAAAGCCTAGCACAGACATGGGATTAAATTGCACATTCTTCCCCTGGTGAGTCTGAAATGACACTCAGATGCTCCTGCCTGGCATCTGTCTACTTGTGACATCTAGAGAGAAACAGTGCAGTTGGAGCAGAGTGCGGGCCTGAAGGCTGAGGATACGTGCACAGATTTCTGTCCTTATATTTCACACAGAAGCCAGTGTTGCTGGCTCAGCAGAAATATCCTTATGGCCATCAAAACAAAACAAAAAGGCAAGAAAAGGAAGCAGGCCTACTCATAGGTAGATCAAACCAAAGATATGTGCTGGGGGCAACATTGTTTTCCACTGTGCTTGTCAATGAATCACAAAAAAATTCCCAGTGAGCACGAGGTACTCCAAAACCCCTACCTCTGCTGCTGTTCCCCCGATAGCTACCAGGAAGGAAAGGCACACAGTTTTGTGCTTTAACGACCTGCCTCCCCTAACACAGGTTCTGCTGCTGTTGGTTCTGCTACAAATCTCAGACAGCAAGGCCTGCTTAAAAATGCATATAAATCAAGCAGAAGTCCTCTGAGCTTCAGACCACAGCACATTACAGTCTGGAAGACAGGGGAAAGGTAAAATATGGGTTTGTTTGTCCATATCAATTGCCTTTTTATCTCCTGTCTTCCAGGCGCAAAGGCATTTGAAGCGAGGAGATGTCAGTTTTGTTTTGTATGTTCACGGATTCATTGTAATAAATTATGTCTTTGACACATTTTTGCAAAGAAGGAAAGAAGAAAAAACCTGCACAAACCCTTGTAGTCTCAGGTACAGAGAGATCATATACATTCTGGTGATGGTTTTTGACATTTGGGGAAATAATGTAATTCAGGTCTCTTAAATGAGACATCAGAAGGCAGACTTCAGATACCTTGTGCTTCCCCATGGTGGCCTGCAGCACTTTTGAGCTCCCTTTCCTGCTCCATTCTGCTGGGGATCCAAGGTCAAAGCCCTAAGGAAGGTGGACGGGGAGATTCAAACCAACAAGAACTTACTGTATGGCTCAGCCATGCTGCAGCGCTCATCGTGTTCATGACGGTGGAGGGACAGCGTAGGCTTCACTAAACTGTGAGAGAGGGTTGAAGTGGTTATCACAAATTGCAAATATCTGAGAACATCAAGCAGAAAAGGCAGGAGAGCAGGGGATGGCTGGGCTCCCTGCCAGCCCCACTGCTCATGTATTGTGTGGCTGCAAGAGGCACTTATACAGCCATCCCTCCCTGCGTGCTCATCCACAACGTGTGTCTATCAGCACTGCTCTCAGCGGGGGATTAATTAAAGTTTGTGAAGCACTTTGGATATACTCAGATGAAATATCCTAGAGAAGCACAAGATATTTAATCCTTTGATAATATTTATTTGGCTGATGCATGTGCTGGAAGGAGAAGGAAAACCAGGGCACATGTCAGTATGAAAACATCCTTTCTCATTAAAAAGGGCCAAGATAAATTAAAAGGTTTGTGAAACGTGTTTCCTGTCAAACCTCAGGCCTGGGGGGAGAAGTGCTGAAGGAGCATTTGTGGCTGGATTTTGGTTATGTGGCTATTTGAGCACAACTATAGGGCCTTCTATAGCTTGTGAGGCTGAGGGCTAACCTTCATTTCCCTGTAATATTGCATGCTGTTAATATCTGCATTACGGTATCATTTAGTTCAGCTACAGCAGGTATAAATTACTTAGTATGCTAAAAGAACTTTATACATTTTTTGTCTCCATTTTTGAAATTCACTTAGAAGCTGGTGACTTTATAATATTCTGCAAGACCCATTTGGAATCTTTCCTGAAGGTCCTGGAAAAATTTCATGTGTATTTTGTTTTACTATCTAAAAATCTATAATCTCTTAAAACTGACATAAAATTCATAGTTGCTCCTCTCGCTTTATTAATTTTAATTTGTTGTGATCCCATATTTGCTGTTTTAAGAATCCTTGCAATCTAACTTCAAGATTCAAAGCCAGAAGAACAGCCTGTGGTGCAAACTTCACATCTGTATCGCATTACACTTGGCAGGAGACATAGGTGCACTCATTTACTGGAGCTCAGCATGGGGTGAGAGGTCAGAGGTTATCATTCCTGATGGCTTACATCTTTACTGACGTTTTCTCTTTATGAACAACAGAGCCACCTGTCAATCACAGCTCAAACCTAAAATACAGGCAATTATACCTCCTTTTTATAATTAATTCCATGTTCTGCAGAATCACTTGTTAGGGTTAGCTAGTGAGGAAGTGATTACAGATTAACGGTTGCAAGAGATTAGTTAACATTTTAAATGCATGTGGAATATGACAAACTAAAATACTTGTGAAAAATACAACTACAGTCAAAACATATGTGAAACTTAGTCTGCAACGCTCTTGACCTAATATTAAAGCCTGTATCATGTTTTTCCAGTCCTGTCACTGCGGGAATACAGCATGCACACATGTAGTATATATTACAATAGAACTGGTAATCCACATGGTACACTGCAGTAAAACCTACATTTGATTAGGTCAGATTTAGGTACAGAACTCATTAGAATGGACAATTTTTGTATAGTCTTTGTTTGGTTTATGTAGTGATTAACAAAAACAAACAAACAAACACATACAAACCCCACAAAGAACAGCACTTGGGTAAGAATGAATGTAATTTGGTGGAGGGAAACTCACAAAAGAGTTTAGATAATTTATCCAAATCTCATGGGGACCTTGTGAAAGAACTACAAAATTTACCTGACTGTTTTTTGTCCAAGGTAGTCCAATAAATTATTTTCTTGCTTACAATGAATAATAATGAAAGTTTATTTTATGAATTCAGCCTTAGTCTAAAGAAAAGACCCACTGATCACTATTTCTGCAGTAACGTTTATCAAAATTTCTGAACTTCTAAATGACTAAATTGTGGTTGCTGAGAAATCTGTAGGCGTTCAGAAAACCTAGAGATATTTTCAGATGACCCTGAGTAGATCACAGAGAAGCAAGTAGTACAGTTACCCCTCTTCTAGTAATTTTCGGTACCCAACTGTGTATGAACTCCTCATCATCTAGGGCACAACCCAGACCAGTGGCGTGAATTTTACACAAAATAAGTATTACTTTACAGAGCAATGGACTTGGAAGTCATACAACAGCAGTTACCACACTTTAGCTAAGGGAAAATATTAAACTGCTTCCATTAAATCACATTGTCCAATGACTGTATTTAGATATTAACTAAGCTCTCCCATTCTTATAGTTTTATAGTCACCTTTTTTCTCAATACTATAAATAGATGGCTACTTGTCTGCACACAGTTTTTAAATTCTCTCTCTGATTCTATACAGATAAGTTCTTTATAATAAAGAGTACCTACAGAGACATAGACTTGAAATCTGCATTATGCATCTGGGAAGACCTAGTGGGGATGGGTGACTTGTCACAGCCAATAAAAAACACCAGTGCTGCATGTTTGTGTGTAATCTGTGAAGGCTGTTTGATGTACTTATCAGTTCCTTCGTACAATATGTCGTAGCTACCGAACAGCACGACTTGGCTATTGATGGGTAAAAGAAGTAGAAGATAAGAGAATAGGCAGACAGTGATTTGGATTCTGCAGATGATATTTTGCAGGTTGGAAAGGACAAAGGCAATCTGCAAGCACCAGCAGCTGATACAGCCTCAATAGAAGATAATTCTGGGCTTGGAGACAGAAAAAAAACATATGCACAGTAAATCATGCAAATCAAGTCTAAATGGTGGGGCATTTGACAATAAGGCAGAAAATGATGGAGTTGGAGGTTGTTTCATTTTTTTTTAACATCAATTTTGTAATAAACTTATTGTTGGACAGATAAGCTATTAACCTCTTGGGGCACAACAGGCAGTGGCAGTGAAGCTTACTGGGATAACAGCAAACTTGTAGTGGAGAAAGAGATGACTGAATAATGTTACCCCTAGCTCCTTCTTTCTGACATCCCTGAGCCCTCTGAGAAAGTCACAGCTGGATAAGAAGCAGCTGGTTGGTAGGAGGGAGGGAGGGTAGTCTGTTTCCAGGGTTTAAGGGTGAGAGGTTCTTTTTTCCACTTCATTATTTCCAGTTAACTGCTTCTACCGTGAGTATTTAAATCTTAAATAAATAAATAAATAAATAAATCCTAAACCAACACATACACAAAAGCAGTACAGTTGTTTTATGCCTGCATTCCTCTATAATATCCCCTGAGCACTTCTCCTTGGAGTGGATGCTGACCAGAGGAAGAAAGCCAAATGGACCTACCAGCAATTTCTTTGTCACTGCAGCATCTTGCAGGAGAGTGGCGATACTTGGGGACAGAGAAAACAACCAACTGTGGCACCATGCCATGGAACTGTCAAATTATCTTGAGAGAGGCTGGTAATGAATGTGTATCGCTGCTACATATGATTTTCTTTTAAGGAGGTAGGTAGGGCTGTGACTGAACACAAGCCATTAAATTATGAACAGAAGGAGAGCTATCCAATTTTCTGTTTTGCTAAGGAAATGAATAGTTTTAATGATAGCTGAAGACTTTGAGTTTGCCCTTTCTTTTTTAATCTTCCTCAACTGATTCCTTTAAGTATAGAAAATCTAATTCTCTGCTCTATACCATTAATGTTGTGCTATAATTCTGTAGATGTTTTTGGAGAAGCAGGAGTTCATTTTAGTACAGTGGAAAGAAAAATGAATTTCGCTGTTCAAAAGCTCCTCTCATAATGAAATGAGCAGAACACACCATTTTATATCCTTTCTTCTCCATTGCTGGAATGTCTTCTGCAAGAAGAACCTGGGCCAGGGGTCCCTTTCGTTATCTGCGTTGCATCCACAGTTGTTTCCATGGTTACATGTAGAAATTTCACTCAGGATTGACTTCACCAGTGCTTAGAGAAGAATACACAAATGGTGCAAATGAAAGGAGAATGGGACCCACAAGTTGCTGTAAGAGCAAAAGCTATACTCATTATTAGGAGGTTCTGTCACCCACCAGCTGTGGGCAAGCAGAACCACAAAAAAATGTTATTCAAATCTTATTGATGGTACGGATTGTGGTCACCATAAATCACATCCTTAAAAAGAAAGTGCTGTGTTCAAATGTATGTTCAGTAAAGAGGCCTGAAGTGTAAATTTTAGACTAGGATCATTTTGTGCAGTTTGAATAACAAGAAAAATTGACTATAGTGAGTTCTGCCTGTCCTGTATTTACAGATTCTGCACTGCTAAGTTCTTTCTCCATTTTGGTGAGATGTAGTCGAAATACATATATACATATGGATTTCTTGCACAGGCGGCTTTCTGCTATTGCAAACTGACCTTACGCTACTTACCTTAAGGAGAACAGTTGAAAAATTTGTGCATTAATGATACTTTCAACACATAGTGAATGTCTTCTGAATACCTTTTACCTAGTTCTTATTAAAAGCTTTTCACCACCAAGACAACCTGATAGATTTATGACTTATTGACTGTCCTGTAACTATGTAACGTAGATAATTGGCTCTCTCCTTGCTTTAATGTCTGATGTTTGATTCTGCTAAATCTTTAAAATATGTTTTTGACTACATCATCCTGTAAGTCTTCAAAATAAATGCTCCCAAAATGCTTTTTTTTTTTTTTCCAGATTTCATAACGTCTGTTTAACAAATAAATGCAGAAAGGAGTGTAAAGGAGTGTGGAGAAGGGTGAATGCATGAAATATTCATAATGGCCAACATGATACAATCAATAGAGTAAAAGCTTGTCTTGCAAGGCATTCAAGTCTGGATTCTCATTTGGGACAGTCTGAAATAGCTCTGTGTTTTCTTCTCTCTTTCATTTTCCTCCCTCCCTATCCTGGCAGAGGCAGAGCCAGCAGAATGGGGAGTATTTCTACCCTTTCTTTCTATCTATTGTTTGTCTACAATGGCCAGGAGAAACAAGTCCTTCCTGGAGCTCCTGCATACCCTTTTTGATGCCAAAAGATCATTTGGAAGAGGCTCACAAAAAAAAAAAAAAAACTTTGATAAGGCCAAAATAATTTGAAGTAAGCATTTGTTTCTGTGTGCCCATCTGCGCATAGCATCAATGATGCTCTGTCTGTAGGGATGGATGGGTAACCTTGGAGCCTGTAACCATCTTAGTGGCAATGCCAGGTCCTCAGTGTGATATGACAGAGACCACACTTATGGATATGGACATGGATGTTGATATATATGGCATGTGACAGCCAAAAATAAACTACTTATGTAGAAAGTTTACACGTATGCCTTTTACTGTTGAAAATCTCATGAGAGCTGTGCAAGAACATGGGTGTCCCTCTAACTGCTGATCCTGCTAGCATCTGGTTTAAGCAGGATTCAGGAAGACTGGGTCACCAGGTGTCCTGCTCTGTCAGGCAGAACTAGTACAATATATCTTCCTCCTTCTGAGGTTCTCAGGGACAGCAGGAACCTCAGCTTTTCACCAGGACAAAGGCATTTGCCTCTCCAGAAAGGAGTCAGAGGAATCAGCTTGTCTGCACACACACAAAAAATTAGATATCTTGAGTTCAGCTGCTCAATCAAGTCATGTGGTTCTAACCCAAACAATTAGTTGTGCATTCCTGGGTAGCCCTGAGACATCAGGAACGATTCAGGCAGGCTGTGGGTTTCCTGTGGTGCTCTGAGTGTTCAAGAGCTGGCAGTGGCAGGACAGAGCCCTTCACATGGAGTGAGGATGGGGCAGTCGTTGTCCTGCCTGCACCTGTCTGGTGCCTTCATGTTGACCTGGAGCAGAAAAGTGGAAAGCAGAGTAGCCTATTTTAGTGGCTGGAGGCAGGACTGAAATTCTTTTGGGGCGTAAATGTGTGCCTATCTATCGTGCACTAAAGGTGACACGCAATGGTGAGGGATGCTAGAGAGATTTCTCTTTAGCTACTCATTTTTAACCATTTGAGTTAAAAGAGCATATTCTAGGGAGAAGTCCCCTGTCCAACCAAACAAGTTTTGCTGCTGCTAATATATTTGTGGTGCTTCCTAGGAATCCCTCGGAAAAAAACAAACAAACAAACAAAACAAAAAAAAAACACAAAGAAGCCTTGGAGAAAGTATTTTGTGGAGTGAGGTGTCTACACGGTTTTGTGCCTTTCGAAAGCATGCTTTCTCTGTAGCATAAAATGTCAGTTAAAATCATTCCTATAACATGTCACTAGAGGGAAATGAGAACAAGGAATAGATTAGCTCCTGTTTCTAGCTATTGCTCTTTAATGTGGAAAAACACAACAAGGATTACGTAGGGCTTTCCCTTCTCTGATTGAATGAAAGAGCCTTAAAACATAATCTTTGAACTATCTGATGCTTGTATAAAAAGAATAAAGCACACACTAGTGCTGAAGATATTGTACCAGTACACTGCTACACCAGCAAGTCCTCAAACAATGAGATGGAAAGAAATAATGCCTTTTACAATTCTTTGGAAATTAACTTCCTAATACCTGGTATTTATATTAAACTTCCATAAACATATGCACATACTCATTTTATAAGGTATATAGACAGTGTTAGGCTTATTTCCAGACCACAGCTCTAGCTGTGAAGCATTCAGCATCACCCCCGGCCTTTGGCAGCCGTGCAGGAAGAGGAGGTTTTCCCATGGGCTGCCCCAACAGTGCCATAGTGTGCAGCTGGAAGACAGCAACGGAATTGCTTCTCAGCAGCACCAGAGTGTCTGGTGGGACACCATGGGGTCCCTGGACCACCATCCAGAGTCCAGGCTTTAAATGCACAATAAGCAAATGCACCTTAACTCCCCAGATTTATTTTTGTGAAAGCCATTAAGACAGCATGCAGCTCTTGGCTGCATCCAAGTTTTGGCCCTGTCTGTCCCAGAGACATGGGGCTTACAATCATTTTGTATCACTCCCTCTGCATCTCCACCAAGTCTCCATGCTGGCCTTGGCTGCCTGAAGCTGTCTCCAGCTCACCCTTCACGCCAGCGTTCAGCACAGGCTCCCTCTTGCCGGGGCAAACAGCCATCCCTACAGCAAAGATCATTGGTGCTCAAATGCAATGAGATCATTTCTCCATTTCTGTAGTGGGTTCCCTGGTTCCTCGTGCAGAGAGAGGAGGAGGAGGCTGGTGGCACCTTTGTTCCAGGTCACCTCTGGCACTGGATGGGGATATAATTTTATTACGCGCCATTTGTCCAAAGTAACAGTAAGGGTGTTCAGTATTGTTTTCCTTTGCAAACAACCCTTTGGGTGCCTTTTGTTTTGCATGAGGTAATTAAGGAGAGGAAGCTGAGCCCTTTCCCTTGGTGCCTTTGTTTTGTCTGTGTATCGAATTACAGGTGCAGGGTCACTGTGTGAACGTGTCAACCACATGCAAGTGGTGGCAATAAATAGCTCCAGAAGAGGATTTGTGTTACTGTTCACTGGAAAATCAGACCAGTCTTTTATTCCATTTTTTTTTTTTTCTGGCTTGTTATTTTATTTTATTTTTAAAGAATGTGAAGACTCAGGAGAGCATTTAGGTTTATTTTGTCCCTCATTAACTCTTAAAGAGCAGCATGATTAGTTACATGTTGTACCTGTCACTGTCTCTGCCCTTTGTTCAGTCTAGCTAAAATATAGCAGTACCTCATTTCAGTAATAGACCTGACCTAGACTAAAATGTGCAGATTCTTACAGAAAGTGCAATAATTGCAATTGATTTACTCTTCTATGGGGAAATAATGTCTGTCTCAAACAATAACATCAGCTTTTTCTTAATTGCATTACATTAATATCATATTAATCTGCATTCATAGCCACATACAAAACTATGAATCACATTTAGGCTGGGGATTTTTGTTGCTTTCTTGGTGTTTATCTTTTCCCCTACCCTAGAGAAACATGCAACTCCTCAGAGTTTCCTAGTATGGAAAGCCCTTTTTTGCCCATTCCGTAGAGGAAAAGACAAAAGAGAAAAAAAATATAAACTAAAACTCTGGCCAGAATCAAGAAAGCCATATCTCACTTACCACAGCCCATAGGTCCCATGTTTATTTTTGCTGTTAATCCAACCTGGCCCGGTGGGGGGATGATGCTGTATTAATGATGTGTGGGAGCTTCGGACTTTCTTATCCCTGGCTCTGAGCATCTGCTTTCAACAAATGTCTTTTGCACATATATGCAACCTTTTGGCTATCTACACTTAAGTCAACCTGTCAAGATGGCACCGTGCCTGCTCACAAATTTGGTCCAACTAATAGGATGTGAAAGAAACCTCCCTCTGTGTCCTTGTAAATGCCATTTCATTGCAGAACGTGTAGCGCACAGGGCTCCTGGGTCCTGTTCCAACACCTGACCCTTTCTGCACTGAAATCAGAGATGGAAAGGAAAGCACAGAGACAGCACTGCCAAAGTTTGCTGAGGTGTGGCAGGGCTTGGGGAGCACCTAGCTGCCTGGCTTGCAGACGACACCAGCCCCAGACAGCTGGTTGGGTGTCTGATGGGACACAGTGACAACTGTGAGCTGGCCATTCTCACCCAGCCCCTGGCTCTGAGAGTGGGAGAAGCCCTGACACAGGAGCCTGTGGCACCAGCCCTGCAGCGCTTGCTGCAGTGGCTCAGAGAGTTTGCCACAAAACTGAAACCAACTGTTTCCATCAGGGCAGACTCGTCGATAAAATCCCAGACACTTTTTCCTTCCCAATATTAACCTATATGTCGTGAAACACCTTGGGAGACAGTTTTTACTAGCATGGCTTCCATCAAAATATAAATACTTTGAGACATTCCATTGATTTTTTTTTTTTTTTTAAGGGATGAAATTTCAGTTCAGAAGCAAAAAACTCAGTGTCTGATGTTGTCGAAACAACAAATTTCACAGCAGAGTGTTTGGTATAAAGATTTTTGATTTTTTTTGTGGTTTTTTTTTTTTTTTTTTTTTTTTTGGTTTTCACTGTGAGATGGCTGTTGCAAAGGCAGGTTTTTTTTTAAACTTTTAGGTAACTGGACATATTTGCTTACTTGGAAAGCAGTATGCTGAGCTTTCCAAACTGTATTTAATTTTTGCAAAATTTATACCTGTTCTGTTTCAAACAGTTTAAAGAAATCAAAATCACAGAATGTCACATGAGATGAGAAGATCGTTCCTGCTTTGGTTTGACTGCATTCAAAACATCACAGAGAGAGAATTTTCCAAGAAGGTTTTTTATAACATTTTGAATGTGGAAACATTTCCATGTTTTCAACTTGCAGTGTATGGAAACAAACAGGGAAACAAAACATTTCCATGGTTTTTGATAACTGAGACAGGTGCCAGAGATCCCAGACCTATGAATTACGAAAGAAGAACACATGATGAAAGATAGAAACTGTGTTTCATCACATAACACACACAGAGGCAGTCAGTTGAAATTGCCAAAAACTGGGGCTAGCACAAGCACTTTTCAAACCCTCCACTAGTTACACTGGGGAATGTTTTGGCACAGGATGTTGTGGAGGCCAAAGGTACAAATGGGTTCATGCTGGGATAAACAGATTTGATGAAGGTGGCCTGTCTATTAAAGACAATATTCCGGATGCTACCTCCAGCCTAGGAAGCTCATAAGCTATAAATTGCCAGAAGAATTCCCTTAATTTCTGATTCTATTGGAGGAAGTGTACCAGGTTAGAGAAGGTTTGGTTTGGCCTTGTCCTTGTCTTGCTGGCTGATGAGAGAACATGGACAGGAACCACGGCATACTAATGCAATTGGAGAATGAAACAAAAGACTCACATGAAACAAAACAAAACAAAAGCACGTATTTGGTTTATATTTGTTTCAAAAGTATTTACACATTGCAGCCAGCCCTGTTGTTCAGCCTTAGTAACATCTCAATAGCTGGTGGACACAATGCAGGGACTCACTGCAGAGACCTTGCAAGGAAACTGAAAACTGCACATCAATAGCAAACAGAAGATAAGAGGAGAGAAGAAAAAAAATAAATAAATAACTGTTAAGAAGAAAAGAACAGAGAGGGCCCCATTTGACAGCCTGTTAATGCTCATCTTAATATTGTATTTGGCACCCAGTTACCATAGTGATTGGCAGCTGATTGACAGGATTACCTAATGGAGCTGTCTCTGTAGAGCAAGAGCCATATTTTTCGGGAGAAAACATCACTTTATTGCTGGAGATGGGGCCAATATGCAGTACTCTCATATCAAGGGAGGGTATTGAACAGAACCTTCTATTTCAGCAACCAGATATTAGCAACTCCTTCCCGGTGATATGCAAGTGAAAGACAAATAGCCATCAGGACCTCAAGGCTGTCTAGACATCTCATCATCCTCCAGGCCATCTGACAGACCCTGAGGCAGCCAGGCTGGCAGCACAGAGTGCATATTGAGTTAGAGAGGTGGCACCCTGCGGCATCGCAGGTTTAAATGCAGATGTAAAAGGGTTGCTTTCAGAAATGTCTCAGAAGAAAATTTTATAAATAAGGATGGTGGTAATAAAATACAAGGAGCTGACAATTTTTCCCTTGGAGATTTAAAATAGCCTGGTTTTTAGTAACAGGGGCACAGTGCTGAGCATGACCCAGCCCTGTTTGCTTTGGAGGGCAAGTGAAGCACTTTGCTGTTTTCCCCACATGACATTTGGCATGTGAGTAACAATGATCTCACTTCTACCAGTGCTGTTTTGCACCTAGGACTTACACAATGTCACCTGATTTTTGAGAATGATGTCTTGTTCCTGGTCAGATAATCCCAGGATTTACTCACACATCAGTGGGATTCACATGGCAGTGAGGGAGCTTTGTTAGACTGGAAGAAATGGGGTGAGCTCCTTCAGGGACTGAGCCCACAGACAACAGGGCTGGAGACCTCCTGATCATTCACTGCCCTACAGGAGATGATCTCTAATCTTCCTTTGATCTCAAACTGACTTTTATCCTGTACTCAGCACCGTAATGTAAATGGGGCCATAATGGGTGTCCAGAAAGCAATACTGGACTTCCAGCCAGCCATACTTGAGAGTAGGCAGCCAGGATCTCACTCTCACCTGGCAAAGCACAGAGCAATATGATAATAGCCCTTCAGTCCTCAAAAGTGGGATCACAGGTGCTGCTGCAAGAGCAGAAGGTGTTAGAGGGTTGTAATGCTGCCCAATTCCTGTTACCTCTGGCACCTTCGCAGGTGCCATCAGATGTCAGTAAAACTCACCTCCCGTTGAGCCATTGTCCTCTGTGGCCCCTAACTGTACTCTAGATTAATCAGTATGTTATTGTAAAGTTAGGGAGGGCTCCATTGCAGAGAATAAGTCATGTAGCACAGACCGCAAGCATGAATGCACATAGAGGTGCATCTGCTCTGGGCATGGGTGCATGGCTGAGCAGTGCTAAAGCACTCTTTCTCTCTAACAACAACTTGCACCAGCTGAAAGCTGCATGCTAAGTCTCTTTGCAGGTGAAACTGTTGCTTTTGGCTGTCCTTAGCGCAGACATTGCATCTGTGTGGCCAGTGAGATCTTCTGTTGTGGTGCACAGCTGGGAGCTCTCTGGTTTGCATATGGGGGAATAGTGTTTCCCAGGTTTCTCTTGATGCATCTGCACTGCTCGAACAGGGCAGCGGGAGGGCTGGGGATAATTAAAAACTTGGGGAAGAGAATAGAGGATATGGGCAGCTTGTGGGAGCTGGAGTATTGTTGCCCTAAAGAAACACTGAGCACAGTGGGGTGGTAAGGGGAGCTTATTTCTTTAGCTAAGAAATCAATTTTCTGTAAACTCTGATTGAATTTTATACTATCAGCTGGAGATAATAAATCTAACTCTTTTCATATGACTTTAAAAAGTCTCAGAAACAACATATAATTTTTATGTCTCCTTAATCCAGCAATGTTTCTCTGTCCTTCAGTGGGACCGGCAGAAAAGTCCACTGAAATCAAGGCAAAGGCTCCCACCAGAGATATCTGGGTCTGGCCCTCCACACAACAGCTTTATAGGCCTATGTGCTCAGCAAGTTGATCTTAGAGAGCAGACTTTCTCCTGGACTACATGCCAGAGAGTGTTTATAAAGATGCTTCTCTTTGGACTTCCAGCAATGACAACACCTATGCGCATACACATGCACATGAACAAAAGCCACAGAGAAGTCATCCATCTTAGAAAACGTGTTATGCCTTCTAAGTGTTTCTAACTCCAAGACTGATAAATAAAACATGGGTTCAGTGTTAAAAGGAAAAAAGAGCCCTTTTAACAGATTAAAGTGCTCACAGTGCCTGACACTGTGAAATAAGAGTGTTGAGCAGCAGGGCAGTTAAGAAAAAGGACTGGTCTTGCTGACAGGTACAAGCTGTTGTGCTTCTTGTAGCAACTATTGGCAGAAAAAAAAAAAAAAAAAAAAAAAAAAAAAAAAAAAAAAAAAAAAAAGAAAAAAAAAAAAGCTTCTTCCCCAGCAAAACCCTCCTGGAAGGTAACAAGCAATAGCCATTTACAACTAAAATTTTGCCTGTTCTCTGGCTGAAAGCTGGGAGGCAAAGCTTCTCTTTCTGAAGTAAGAGGAAGAAAAATTATTTAAGCCCATCAAAAATAAATAAACAAATAAAAGTAGCATCCTTTCTGTTGATATAATGGTTTATTTCAACAGAATGGGGACCCTGTTATTTTTTTTCCAGCAATTCTTTTTTTCACCAGTGTTCTTCTGCTTCCCAAAGCCTAGTGCATTGACTTGTGTCCTTGACTGAACTTCCAATTGCTCCTCGGCATTTGCAACAGAAGAGGTGATAAAGGTGATAAAGCCCTACGCACTTTTTCATTCCTTCAAGACTCTGAATAGAGAGGGCAGGACATCTGAAAGCTGTATTTCTATAGATTGGAACATTTCTCCAAACGAAGTACAGAATGGAAGAGGAACACTCATTAATTTTGTTTGGCTGGTCAGAAAAGCTGATCATTAAGAAGGATTTTTTCTCACCCTTCCCTTCTTAGCCTGTTGTACCTTGAAAGAGGAGAAACTTACAGCAGAGGTCACTGAAAATCCTTCTGAATATTTTATCAGTTCTTATGGTTTGGTCTATAAAGACAAGCCCCTGCGTGTGGAGGGCATGGAGGCGAAAGCAGGGAGAGGAGCGATAAACCTGTGTGTGCCCTTGCTTTGCTTTCTGACCAGGACACAGAGTGTTGTAAACTGTGGAGGCGGCAAACGGAAATAATTTGTGCACTGTTAGGATCACTCTTGGTATGGAGTTCGTTCCTATTAACAAAAAAATGGGCCAATCAATATGAACGAGAGCCACATGGTTTTGCTCTCAAGCTGGTAAGGAGCAGACTCATGATTCCATATGGCATCCCATAACCTTTTAGGATGAGTTTACCGACTGCTGTCATGGATTTGAAATGTTGCAGCAAGTAGCAAGCCCAGGTTAGAGCATAAACAGGCAGTTCTGGGATGCTCTTTCCCTAACAGCAATACGATGTTGCCATGCATTGCCCACAGCAGGCAAAGCCGTATTGCTGCCTCTCCTGTATGAGAAGATTTCCACACAATTGTATAAGCCTTCTCCAAAATGCCCAGGACAGCAAGGCACACGACCAAAGGCAGATGGAGGAACCTATAAAATTAAATTGCATAATTTATTTGAGACAGACCAGTTCTAACTTGCCCCAAGATATCATTATGTTCCTGTACTGTATGCTGATGGTAGTCACCTGCAAACAGATGATGACTTTATTACCTTTCTAAAATGATGATAATTTAACACCTTTATGAACCAGATTCCAAGAAACCCCTTTCTAATATCCCAAAACCCCTAACAGAATATGGTATTTACACAGGGACTGAAAGCCAGAAAACTAAACACAGTACTCCCTCCATGGGGCAGGCTTGGCTTTGCCAGCAAAGAGAGACATTAACTTACCTGGAATGCTGCTTACATTGGGTTTGGGGCCATAGTGGTACAGCAGCTGATGTTTGATCAGGTGTGAAAGGGAGGTAACATAACCGTAGGGGACTGTCTCAGACATGGTCCCCTCCCTCCATTCACCAGGAGAAAAGGAGAGAGCTCTGCAGGCAGCAGGCTAGCTCACCCTATGTTCAATGGTTCTTGCTCAATGTTATGCCCCAAGTGAGTTTTCTATTTGTCTTCCACTTAGTTCATGTCACTCATAATAAACATCCCTCCCTCCAGCGTCAATGGGTGAGAGCTTGTAACATTTCCACCTAATTCAAAACTGATGGGATGAAGTAATGGGAAAAAAAAAATATTTGGCACAGGAAGCCATTCTGACCTTGTTTTTCAAATCTGCACCTTTCCCAAAATCCTGAAAGAAGCTCCCACCTTAGTAAGAAAGTCATGGATTTTCCATGGTACCTTTTACTTAACAGTATCTCGAATGCACTTGAAAGGTAATAGTTTTGGTGAAACACTTCAGACACTACGATCTTGTCTACAGCTCATGTGAAGTTTGAGATGCTTCAGTGTTTATTTTTAGTTTTATTTGTTTACTCACTTATTGTAAAATTGACAGCCTGATAGCTGAGGTCTAATTATTCACTGTCTGCCATCAGGTGCAGAGCATTTGCTCTTTCTTTGCCCACGTGCTTCAGCCCTGACACACAGGGAGCACTTGTAGCCTCTGCTGACACTGACAATTAACACCGTTTATACCGGCAGCTTTGTGTGGTGAACATTTGCCCAGTGGGAGCCTGAAGGCAGACAACTCACTTCCTATAGGCTAGCAGATAGCCATTAGGTAATAATAGTTTACTGACCTCAGCTGGACTCTGGCAGATGACCTAGATTTCATCAGTCTCCCCTGATGCCTTCAGCCTAGCAAACCTGGGACCTTTGAAGAAGTGTTACTCACAACTTAGATTATTCTTTCATTTTTTCAAACAAAAAAATAAAATAAAGCTACAAGATACATTTTTAATTCTTCATTCAATATTCTTTAACTCTTCATTTACCCTGCCAAGGGAGATGAGAAGAATGGGGTATTCCATATATACCACAACCCATGGAGATGACTTTTCCTCCACAGAACCTCATAATTCCTCTCTAGTTCTTCACAGCCAGACCAGTAACAATTGTATTAGCAGAGTTGTGTGGCAACGAATAAAGCAGCAGTCAGGGAACTGAGCCTCCAGCTGCTAAATGCAATGCAGGCATGTGTTCAGCTAGTGAAGGATGAGCAGAGGACCCAGTGTTACTGTTCAGCCTCTTAAGTCCCTCTGTGAGAAGAGGATGCATGCACTTAACTTTAGGTACATGTACAGCCCCAGTTCAGCGGGGTACTCTCAAGTGCTTTGGAATTGTAGACGCTAGTGACAATAAATAAAGTGCAAGTGGTATTTCTAAGTTTTTATGAACATATTATGAAGATTTTCTTTGCCTGACCCTTAAAGCAGCAGCAATTTACTGCATGTGTCTGCCTCTGTTAGTCCCAGCTCTCTAGAAGGAAAAGGGTCCTTTTGCAGAATTCGTTGATAGACAATAAAAACCTTACCCCACACAGAGAATTCCTTCTAGAAGGGGTAGAGGTGCTCCAGAAGCCTGCCTGACTCAAGGAGTCAGATTTAATCAAGGGTTAGAAAGAAAAAAACACCAAAACATCTTCTCCCTCTAATTCTGTGAAAAGAGGGTCTTTGTTTTGCTAATTATCTGATTTATTCAACTTCTGATGCTGTACAGATAGTGTGAAAACACTAAGCCATTCCTAACTCTGCTGACAAGTCTCTTTTCCCTAATGCACCATCATTTCTTTACATTCAACTTGTTACTTCCTCAGGGTACCTTCTTGCAGCCTTGTGTGCCCTGCAGAGGTATGGAGAGCTGTGGTGAGGTGCTGGACATGCCTGCACCACGTGCAGAGGGATGGGGTCCAGATGCCTCCTGACACACACTGATGTTTTTGCTTATCAGGCATTAGTGCTTTTACGACTTTTTCTTTCCCTGGAGCAATTGCTGTTGCTTTTGGAGTCAATCTCCGAACAGATGGAGTTTCAGGAGGGTCATAAAGAGGAGGGGGCCTTGCTGAGGGAGAGTGGGGAAGCTGCTCCAGCAGAAATCAAAGAGAAGTGAGGACTGGTGGAAGGAAGGAGGGTGGCAGGAGGGAAAGCAGAGCAATTCCACAGCACTCACACCTTCCAGGGTCTGATGTCAGTGAAGACAGGCTGGGCCTCAAAGAGTGAAGAAATGTGACAGAAGTGTAATGAAATGACTGCAAGGCAAGTATAGAAGTTCATGAAAGAAAAAGCAAGAATGTTGTTGTTGTTCTTCTTGGACCAACCTTCAAATGTCGTTTCTCATCCCCACCTTCTCAGCAGCAGTCAGGTTTGTTGCTGCTTTGCAGTCAAGGTGATCCGGGACCCCCAGGCTGATGTTTATGGCAGGGCACGTGTCCAAGCGGCAATGGGAACACTGGCCACCAGGGAGACAGTGGAGCTCAAGGAAGGTGCCAAATGAATGAGATAAACCACACTTCTTCCAGATCCTACAGCTCTCACAATGCCTCTCACCCTCACCTTTACCTTCTTGTCACCAACCTTTGTGCCCTTTCTTCATTTCCTCCTCCTGCTTTGTCTGTTTCTCCTACCGTCTGGAAAGCACAAACATGGAGAAACATCAAACACTGGCCAACTCTGACCACAGTGTGTAAGTCCATCCTGGCTGGGTTTGTCTCACAAGACATTTTGTAAATCTCCTCCACCTGAGTATAATTTCGCCTTCAGACTAGTTCCTTCTACTCAGAAAATACCAAGACTTCCTGAAGGAACAAACTGGATCTCCTACCCTCCAACAGACTGGAGCCTAGCAGAGTTGATAGAGAAAGATCCTAACAGATCCTTTTCATTTCTCAGAAGTAATTCTGCCATTTAAGTAATTCACTGGAAATTTTAAACCTAAGAAAGAAAGATTTGCTCTGCTACTGAGTCCATGCATAGCAGAGCACTGCAGGGTCCAGCAAAGCAGAAAATCTCTGTTTTCTCAAGTTGTAACTCTTCCTGAAATCTGCAGGTTTCTTTTTGAAGCCTGCTTTGTAACTTCCATCATAGTCCAGGCTTAAGAGGCATATGTAGTAGAAACAGGCGTGAGAACTGGGAAGGCAGTGAGAAAGAACCTTGCCTCATGAGAGATGATGCTAAAGCCAGCTACAACAGCATATACATTCCTCTTTGCATTTCTGTGCTTCCCAAAGCCATTTTCTCTGCATATCTCTTTCATTTTGCTACAAATAGATGCTGCTGTCTGTTAACTTTTTAATATCTCATGTAAAGAGTTAATTTATTTTTAATAAAACCTCCCAATTGTTCATCCAAGAAAAGTACCAGGTAAGGTATTCAGCATACGTTGATGCAAAAGTGACTTTCTACACTGATGCTTTCCAGCCTCCACTACTGGGCAGAAATTTCTGTTTTAAAAATAATGTTTCCTTTGTCAGCTGTGTTCCCATTTATTGATGTTGAAATGATTTATGGCAGAAATGGTAACATTGTTATGTTTAACTGCCTATTTTAGCTGTAAGCCATTGAGTTTTATTCTTATGCTAACAATATTGTTTGGCTTGCTTTTTCTTGTGTTCATTCTTTTTTTTTTTGGGTGACTTCCTTTGCCTCCTCTCTCTCTGTAATGAACATGTTGGTTTTTACAGGTATTCATTTAAGTCACTGTTTAATTTTTGATATATGAGAATACTGGAATTTTGGCGTTTCCTACAGTTTCTTATATTCCTTCTGCAATGTAACAATCTATGCTTGATAGTTCAGTCTATTCCTTCTTTAGCTTCTTTGCACGTATTTGCTGAAATGAAGTTCCAAAGGTGATGATTTTTGCAGCAAGTCTGAAGCCCAGTACCTCAGCTTCCTCTAAAAGAATTCAGACAAAAGGGTAACTTTTTGATATTGGAGCTGTGATTCAAACCATTTCATAAATTTCTCCCTGACAAATGACTTTGCTACAATACTGCTGTATCAAACAAGTGGCACAAGTCCACGTTCTAGCATAAAATATCCCAGTATCTCCATTGCAAAAGGAAGAAAAAGTAGTCAGATGAAAGAAAGTATCACTTTGTTATATCAGAGCTGAAATTGTGCTTTGATAAGGAATTGTAGACAACAGCTCAGAATGTCCTCTGGGTTCCTCTGACCCACCTGAGTGACATAAAGGCACTCCCATACCAGATTCCCTCGTGATTTTGTTCTTCTTATTAAAATATGAGCACATCATTTGCGTTACTTTATAAAGGAGTTAATTTTTGCTCTTGCTATTCAGAAAACTAATTTCTCCTTATCATGCATTTTCCTCTAGACTGAGCAAGCTGAAATTCTCTCCTAGTGACCAATTTTTGAAATTAAAGAAGCTCCAGTTAAGCGTTATTCCCAAATATTCTTGAAGGGGAAGGGATAAAAAAAAAAAAAAAAATTGCTTTAAGAAAAATGGGTGATGCATGAAATTGAAACTAGCTTTGCTGGATAAGATCATCAGTAAAGATAAAGTACTTTTTAGTATTCTGAGAGGAGTAGCAAGCAGATCAGTAACACTGACCCTTTGGACTCCTCAGAATGCCAATAAGGGTGCCCCACCAATATTGTTTTTTAATGTGTGGAGACTTTTTTTGGTCTTAGACTGGATTTGCGATCCTCTGTAGGTTAGTGGGAAACAGAAAAGTCTTGTTTGACTGATTGTGCACTGGGGTGGGGTTCTTGGGGCTGGGGTCCAAACCCTGGTTTTCACCTTGCCAGGTGACTTATGTGCCATGCCAGTCTTCTGGGTTTTGGGACAAAGTTCTTTGCTTCTGTGTTCCCACAGCCATAACTACCATTATTAATGTTCCCTTGCTTCTCTGTTCAAGTTCTCAGTTTCCTCTGAGAAGACTTTCACCTAAAATGTTCAAAAATCCCTACCACTTAATTTACTAGTTACCTGTGCTAGTGGTGCTAGCCAAAATTAAAGAGCCCTTCATGCTCAAACGTGGCTCAGTCATAGATTCACTCTCTACATTGAATATTTAACAGATGAGTCAAGATACACCAAAATGAAAAATTTTGAAGGCAAGAAAATTGTAGACAGAGTGTGAAGGAAAAGCAAATTTCTTGAGATCATAAAGCAGGTTATTGCCAGAGACAAGGACAGAATCCACAGCTCACCAACCTCACTCTACTACATTTNCATTTTAGATAAAAAAAAAAAAAAATGTTGACTTAAAGTTATTTTTTGACCATTACAGTAGGAATAATGCAAAGTTAGCAAATTCCACTTAAACCTAACAGTTCTGCATCATAGACCACCATACATCATCAACAGAGTATTCAGTACACAAAGGCCCATTAGAGTGCTTGTGGTGCTTTAATAAGTCCATTTTATCTATAGATCCTTTTTATTTGCTTGAAGAAAAATTTTCATTTGGATGCACATAATTCACACTGCTTCCTCTAAGGATGGTAATTTTTCCTCCCTCTCTCTAAGTCTCCAATCCCTTTCCACATCCCTTTATTTGTTGAGCAGGTAAATGACTGCATTTTTGCTAATTGGCCATCAGACACACCCCTGGCTGGCAAATTGGCTGCCACCTCTTGGCATGAGGGAATAAAGTGCTGAGTGGTTACCACCTTTCCTTCCACAGAGCACTGATCTGAATTGCTGATCCCTAACCTAGAGCCAGCTTCCACAACCCTTTCAGGATGCACTGTCCATCTGACAAATTTTGCTGAATATGACTAAATGTCACTAGGGGAGATGACTTGCAAGACATTGTGGTCATACAGATGTCATTCCTACAAAAGCTGGGATTAAAAAATGCCTGATGGCAAGTCTAAAATGCACTTTGTGGCAAGGTAAGTGTTTACCCCACCCGATGCAATGGAACAAGAGCCATTGCCAACCCAAAGGCTATATTGTGGCATTGATTACAGGGCTGAGTCTTAGGCGAGTGAGAAGTGCTGAGGGGCTTTATAGGTATACAGAAGCCCTTCAGACCACAGCTTGAAATGTGATCTAAGAAAACTAACACTCCTACAGACTCCCAAACCACCATGTAAGAGAAAACAGGTGACACCAATTTAGATTTGATTTGACATCCATTCTTTGTGGAGTTGTATTTCAGAACTGTATTTCATTGTCTTTTTTTTTTTTTAATTTAAAATTAGTTTCAGGCTTGTCAATTACATTTGTTTCTTGATA
>VXAV01008800.1:41330-53127 GCA_013399715.1 Alectura lathami | reverse complement strand
TCACCACCCTGACCTACACTGCACTTGTACAGGTTATCTGTTTGAAGTGCTCCTTTCTCTTCTGTAATCCCTGTCTGCTAGGCATAAATCCAAGCTCAGCCCTGCAGTTTGGGTGACATAAAGTGCCTGGAAAGTGAAGATTTCTTCTTGTAGAAGAGCTTGCTTTTATTTGTCAATATACTTGCACTTACCAAATAAAGGCATTTTATATACCATGAGATGGTTGGTTCCCCCTCCTCTTCTCATTTAAGGGCTAATTCATAGGCAAGCTAATTTGTTCTGGCTATTATCACAATTTATTTCCATTGCTACAGGGCAGCCAATAACTTTAATAAAGGAGGTTCCAGTTACCCAATCTTCCCAGTTAATAAACTGCATTGAAAGACCCAGAATGAATTGGCTCCCACATGCTACAAATACAGAAAATTACCATGCTGTAGTGTTATCACTACCACACAGGTACAATTAAATGTGTGTTATGCATGGAGCTGCACAGAACATTACCAGTAATGTCAAATGCAATTAAAAAGGAACTATTGTGTGACTCCATTTGAAAAATCAACCTGTTTGTGTGTACTTTCCTGGATTACTCACTGGATAGGGCAATATTGAACCATTTGGTGATTGGGATTCACAGGAGAGCACTAGCTAAACAAAGCAGTACAGCCTGCTAGTTACATGGTTAATAGCGAGGAGATGAGGCCTTCCTCCCTGGGTGAAAGCATGAGATATTTCTTTCCTGCATCACTGGAACACTATTTTTTCATTAATGCTGACCTTATTTGATGCAGGCACTGTTCAGAGGGTTGCAGGTTTTGTTCAGCCATGTGCACGATCCTTCTCCTACAGAAGTGACAGTTTCGTACAAGTCCACTGCTCTGTTTAATAGATCATCTTCCCATCACGTTATGCTCTAGTTCTTCCCCCTTTATCTTTAAATCTTTAAATCTCAACCTTTTTATACCTTTGTCAGCCCAAAGACATCCCCCAACCATGCTATTGCTACATTAAATTTGTCAGTATCTTCCTAGGACTCAGCTCTTTGAAATAAAATCGTCTCTTGAGACCTATCCCTATTTTAAATAAATACGAGCTCAGTATTTTGATTACTTTTATTTGATGATTTCTTTTGCTTACAATGCAAAATTTCAGTATGGTTGGACGAAATTCAGTGATGATTGAAAGCTGAAGAAAGTCCTACTAAGTCTCTGCAATCTGCACTAATCATCCTCATTCTAGTGTGTAGGGATTTATTGAGCCAGGACAGCATTCGGGAGGGAATCTCTGAATCACAGATGTATTAAAAGACAGCAGAAAATAAGATACATTTTTTGAGTTAGATTTTTGCGCATAAAAATCGACCTAAAAGAGGATATTAGTGGGAGAAAACATTTCTATGCTTTGAAGTTAACAGGATAAGCACAGGAACACTGGTTGGGAGGAGACCTTCTGGGTCTCCGAGGGCTGTACACATGACTGCGGGTTATCATAGCTCAGCAGGACACTGCCCATTGACTTAATTGCAGCAGCCTGTGTGAGCGCTTCCCCTTGCAAAGCAAAGCAAGTTCTGGCCCAAATGTTGCACACGTTTGCCTTGAATTGTGAGAGGGAAGTCAGATAACCCTTCAGCTGACAAGCAGTAAGTGTGTATGTCCCAGTAACTCGGTGACCTGCACTCCCTGTGACTGGGTGCCTGCTGTCTTACACATCATAAAATCCCCTGAATTACATTGTCAGAGTTGGATTTTAGAACAAAAAACCTCAATACTTCAAATCTGTATGTATCTGCTATGGTTTTCACTCTGCTCTTTGAAATAACTCAAACATAAACACCTTGCTTCCTAAACGGAAGGATAAATTAAGAGCTAAGTATGGATCCGCTACTGCCTTAGAATGTTGTGCTGTATGTTTGTCATGGTGCCAGGCTTTGCAAGAGAAAAGCACAGAATAAAACATTTCTTGGACCATGTCCTTGGATGCAATAAATCTGCCCAGCTCTGTGGAGACTGCTGGAGCTACAGCAATTTATCCCTGTTGGTGTCTAAGTATTTTCATTCTTTCATTGCAAAGTTCAGAACAATTGAAATTTCAGTCTAAATGTCAAAACAGCAGCTGTACCATGAAATTATTCAAAAATCACTTCTGTAAGAAGGATGTCTTCAAATGTTTTCTCCCTTAGCACTGCTGAGGGCTACAGGTCCCACACCTATGTTCTTCCTGTGGAGCCTTCCTGGAGTCAGAGCAGCCCTTGCTGGGTGTGCATTTGATAGTTAGTTAGTTGTGAATCTTCTCATGCTGGAGCTGTTGACAGAAATTTAGACTGAGAGCTCATCACCCCATCACTGGAAGTTACGTTTGTTATGTGGCTGTTGCAGCAGCTAGTAACCAAAAATATTTGTAGTGTCCATGCTTTCTGTGCAGGCAATAACAGAATGTGGAGGGATGTGGGGGCTGCGTGTTGCAAAGCACGTGCTGACGTTGCTGAAATGTCACGCTACTGTGGAGTTACAGTCATATCAAATGCATTGCATGCCATAATATTGGGTGGGAGCAATTACAGCGTGCATAATTGCTGCCTTCCTCTCCCCCTCACCTTTCTCCGAGGCCCAAGTTCCATGTGTACATTATCCTGTGGGTGAAAGCTAATCTATGAGTTAAAGAAAATTGCATGACTCTCTAATATCCACATCACACAGATTGATTTGCATTTTCTTGTAACTGAAAACACATGGCTAGTCACAGTTTAAGAAAAATAAAAAGGATTACAGCAACCTGAGACCATGACTGAAAGGAGTTATTCAGCCCCTGCATTGTATCATTTAGCTTCACAGTGGAGCAGATACCTAATCTAACATAGAACAGGCCATCTATAATCAAAGAGTTTGTCGCTCCCTGGCTGCCCTGGAACAATTGCTTAAGCATTTGGCATGACAGATACCCACGGCTCATTTTGCAGTGGGAAAGTAGCACCAAAGGAAAAACCCAGGTAGGAAAACCTTTAGGAGGCTGATGGAAATTGCAGGTGACAAGGGGATTGATGGCAGTGGCAATTAGGAGGCCTCTGGGAAGTAGATCACTGTTGCAGATACAAAGGCTCGGCTTTGTGTGGGACACCGTGGCCATGCCCTGGCCAGGGAGCGACCCGCTCTCTTCTCGGAGGCAGCAGAGTGATTTCCAGCAGGGCTCCTGCTCTGCACCTCATTGTCATTCAGGGAAGCCCAGTGCTGAATATTTTCACAGCGCTCATACCCGATGAGATTGTTCTGCCATGACACAGACAGTACTGTGCCTCAGAAAATCACTTTGCGAGACGCTGGGCTTCAAACCATTAGCTTAAGTAGAATCCTTTGGCTGAATTTAAAACACAATGTGATGTGGGTGTCCTTCGCTTTCCTTTTCTTTCTGCCTTGGTTTTGTTTGATTTTCTTTGTATTTCATTTTAGAAATCCGTTCAGACTCTGGATTATTTGTTTTTCATAGTTCTGGGCTCGTCAAATTGATGGATAACTCTAAGTAATGAATCCCATGACTACACTATTGAAATTATCTCAACCACCAAAATGTCTGTTTAATCTACACCAGAGTAGCTGCACTCCTTTTGTGTCCAGATAAATCAGCTAAGCATAACAAAGTACCTCCAACATTCATTTTCAAAGATCTGAAAAGAGGTTGGCTTGTCTTAGTGTAGTTCTACGGCTGGCAGCTGTCTGGCAGTGTTTCTGACAANTGAAAAAAAAAAAAAAAAAAAAAAAAGTTGGAGGAGGGGAAGAATGGGGAAGGAAACTTCTCTCTCTAAAAGAAAATTTTTTATTACAGTCTGAGATGTGGATGTTTTGTTTTGGTTTGTTTTGTTCTAATTTGTATTGCCAGTCAATCAATATTCTGTCTGAAGGAACTGGAGATGGTTTTAGGAAAAAACAAAACAAAACAAAATAAAAAACACACTATTTTTCTTCTTCTCTGATTATCCTTTCTTTTTAAGTGGACATTATTTATCTGAGGCAGCCAAAACCCACAGATACAGGCAAACTTCCAGTCTAACTGAAGTGAGGCCTAAATGTAAAGTAGCAGAACAAACAACTGTGAAGGTGACGGCAGCCCTAGCAGTCCACGCTTGCCTCCAAGAGATGGTTTCTGGAGTCAGATTTGAAGCTGTGGCTGCCAGAAGGTGAGGCTGAGCCCCCCAAGGCATGTCTCGTCAGTGCCACTGAGCCAATGCATGGGGGTCTTCTCCATCCATTGCGGTGGTGAGGCTTGGGGCTCAGGCTCACAAAAAGCCATGCCACTGCCCCAAAACTGGCCTCCAGGCTCCACCAAGAGGGGAGAGGTGGCTGCAGACACAAGCACTGGCTGAGTGGAGGATCCCCATCTCTGCTGACCCAACTGGGCCATCGGAATCACAGCCAGCCTCCATCCTTAACGGCTTTCCTGCAAGGCAGCCAAGGTGTCAGACATACATAAATTGGAGAGAGGTTTGTAACTTAAGTCACCTTTTAATTCTTCTAGGAGGATGAATGGAAATAGTAACAACATTAAACAGTTTCCACAGCAGTGAAGCTGTCTGGATCTACATTCCTGTATTCTATTACTAATCTTAAAGAGAAAACAAAAAAAATCCAAACAATGTTTCTCTGTCTTTCTTTCTTTGAGACAATGGAATAACATGTATTTGTCATTCATTAAACAAAACTCTCTGCGCAGGATATTAAGGAATGACAAGATCTGACAACCCCAGATGAAAAGATTCATTAATCACAAACACAATCAATAATAATTTTTAAAAGAGGAAGCACAAAAGGCCTCAGAACATGTAGCGTACATGGTGGGACATAGCAGCTGGGAGTGTTGCAGCCCAGACAATGATGCCTGCCCCACTCAGAACAACTTTTCCTGGAACATGTCCTGTTAGGTTTTCTGTTTGTTTCAGCATACTGTTTGTTTGTTTGCTATTTAAAGCAGTCCAACTGGCTGCATTACTGGGTAGGATGCAAATAAAACTTTACAACAAACCTTAAAAAATGTTTATTTAATTGCACTGTATAAATGTTTGGATAAAAAAAAACTATTCCCCCCACAGCCGTATGGTTTCTGTTTGAAGTGCTTTTGGATTGGACTCAAAGCATTTGGGAGTTTGCCAGGAAGGGGTGTAAACAAGAGAAGCGTGGAGCTTTTATTCTATGAGAACATATGACAGATCCAGGGTGCAGCAGTGTAAGGATGTTTGTGCCTCAAATTCAAACAAGACAAACAAAAAAACCAAACAAAACAAAAACACATTTAACTTGAGATAAAAAGGCATATATATATGCTGGGATCATCTGGTGTACAAGTTTGATAAGAAATGATTTCTTGATTTGTGTGGATCGTCTGTCTGCCAGAACAAGGTTGATCCTTATATGCTTTTTTGCAAAAGTCTTTTTTTTTTTTTTTTTCCCAAGAAGATATGTCATACTGTTAAAAAGTAGGGCTGGATGATCCCAGATATGGTTGTCTAGCTTGTTCCTAACCTCAAAGCAGGATCAACTCACTTCCTTTTTTACCTTGTTCATAGAAATCACAGATGATGGAAGTTTCACAATATTTTGTAGAAATTTCTTTTGCTGTCTAGCTATTTATCACCTAATGTTTACACTACATCTCCTTTCTTGCAAGTTAGACAATGACTCATTAATCTTTGTTCAAGCCACAGAGGGCAAAGAGAACAATTCACATTCTTGGTATGTTATCATCTCTTTTCTAACTGAAGCTACACAATTCTTCCTAAAAGGGACCCATTTTCTAGACTGCTGATAATTTTTGTTGCTCTCCATTTGATACCCCTTCATTGTCCCACCTCTTTTTTAAGTACAGTGGCAATGATATCTGGGGAGAAGCAGTACCTTTGCAGAGCTGCATGGAAGGATTATTTCATGTGACTTTTATGTGCAACTCTCCTGTTTATACAGCCCATTATAATATTTATTTTTTTGCAGTCCTGTGACAATGTTGACTCAAGTTCCGTCTGTGAACCTTGGTGACCTCCAGATCCTGTTTCACATGGCTGATGCCCAGCAGACGTTTTGCATCCGGTGTTTGTACAGTTCATTATCTCCACTTAGTAGTGTTCACTTTTCTCTGTTTTCATTGAATTACATCCAGATTTTCTCAGCTCATTTCACCCGTTTGTCAAGCAGATATAGAATTCTAATCCTGTCCCTGAAAACAATTGCAGTTCCTCTTTACTTGACATTTGTCCACTGAAGATGTTCTACCACACCTGAAACTAGGGGGTTAGTCTTTCTAAACCATAAGCCATTTGTCAAAGTGTAAGCCCAAGAACTATGTGTTCAGGGCACCTGTCACGTGCCCTGGAAAGCTTAGAGGTGGGTCCCGCAGGCTCTCAGGAAGTCCGGTATCTCACTGAGGTGGTTTTGGACATAGAGAGAAGTGACAACATGGCCCAAACCCATGGCTGTCGGCTCTTCATCTAGTATTTAGGAATATGTGTACCCAGGAGATACCATATCAGTACATCCCTGCCTCTGGCGATCCTATGAAGACCCAAAGTTGGAGTTCTGAGCTGGGGTCATGATACACTTGCAACAGAACACGTACATAGCAACTGTCAGGCACATATGTAAGTATATTTTGGCACATCATCCTGAAGTACGTGTACTGGAACACATAGTTACGGTCGATTATATCTTTATATGTTACATATTACACATTTCTATTTTATATCTGTGTATATATATATATATTTACAGATACAGAAAAAAGAATAAAGGCTCTGCTCAATTTACTTAGACCATAGGTGCTATGCTATCTAAAACTGCTGTAAAGAAATTCGTGGTACAAAGCACTCTCTTCTATCTCCAGCCAAACGCATATTACATCTCCCTCTAGTGGCTTAATCTACATGTCCATTCTTCAACAATAAGTCTGTGTACTGGTACTGACTCTACTTTCTTGTCAGAGACCAGAACGCAGCTCACCCATGCAGAAGATAGCTCATTTCTGAATATATCTTTCTTTTGAGTTATTTTCTATTTCTTTAGTTCCTGACAATGTTTAAAGTGTGTCTGAATTCTCTGCTGCAACACAACCAAATTCCATCTTCTGTATACAGAAAAACATGATATAAATAAGGAGGAAATTGTGTATTTCCAGTCTAAAATTATCTTTGTATTGAACTAACAGAAGCACTGAGACAGAAGCCAAATTTCAAGTATGTCAGGCAGCTTTGTATTGTATATTTGTATTTTTATTTTAAAGACTGGAAGCAGCTCAGAGTACAAAATAGTTTTTTGGGTTTTGGGCACCAGGCATATAGCGGAAAGCTTCACAGAGCTACAGCCAAAGCTGCATGCATCACATATGTAGTTGCCATATTCTTTGGTGGTAGCTTGTGTTCCTATGTCAGACGCTTGTCTACATCACTCCCACTCAAGCTACTTGTCAGATTTGAAGGTAAGTCATCATCTAACTATTCAGCTATAAAACCAGGCGGTCATCACTCTGAGTAATTTCTGCCTTCTCTTCCCCTCATTGAAATGTTCCATATGCCTCTGAGCACAACATGACCACACCAGCCGAAAGGCAACAACTTAACTGCCTTCTGTCTTCATTAGACATTCAGTGCCTCTCTCTAGCCCTGTGTCCTTCCTCCAGAAACACATAAAACCAAGGTCTTGGGCACTTGTGTTAATTAACATTCCCATAGTCCTTTTTTGCAGAAGTGGAGATAATAGTCCTCGTGTGCTGGCCAACTTCCAGTGTGCAAATTACATTCAGCTTACCTCCAATTCCGCGGGCAGCTGGAGGTGGCCGAGGTATTCAGATGGTCGACATCCTCCTCTGTGCCATGCACGCAGAATGAGATGGGCTGGGACCTGAGATGCATAGGGATGTGGAAAAACTCCCCTTTTGAAAAATTACCAGATAGAGGCATACACAAATATAAAAACAAATACATGGATTTTATCCACTGTTAATATGGAAAGCAAAGTGTTTATTTACTTTCCACTGAGTTGTATCTAACAATAAATTAGCAAGCTTTCCCATTTTTCTTCATTTTCAGTAAACAGCTACTCTTGTAAATCACTAGCCATAAAGCTGAGACAGGAGTGTGTAATAAAGCCATAATTACAATTTGGGTTTCATTTCATTCTTTTCTGGGTCTATATTCTCATTCTCCATGGTCTTACACAAGACACTTTTCTTCCTGTTCCAATGTCTCATGCCAAGCTAACTGGAAACTAAATGTTGTTTTTTAAAAAATAGTGTTTGCTTTATTTTATTTTTTTTTTACTTTTTTTTTTTTTTTAAATAAAAGTTTATATTGAAATACCTGCAGTTTAAATGTCTTCTTAGTGTGAATGGGAATACAAATTCTGTTTAGGATAGTCTGGTTTGGGCCCCAAATCTGATATTAAATAAATGTTGCAGAAAACTTACTTATCTCAAAGTGAAAGACAAGGAAGAAAAACTTTGCCAAGCAATTTCTTTAGTGGAGCTTTTCCCAGTCTAGTTCTGCTCTATCATAAATCTATATTACTACTACTAATAAAGGGAGGATCTGAAGGCCCTGAATAGATTGTCCAAGATCCTTTTGGATGCTGTCATGCCCTCTTCTTGATGATGTTATTCCCCCATAGATGTCTGGGATATGTGTAAAAGCTTCCCTAAGACCTCAGCATCCACATCCAGGGAGCCAAATTCTAAAACTGCAGCAGAACATGTTCCTTTGTATCCCATAACACACCTGATTAAGAGAAGTCAATGCAATTACTAAATTGCAGAAGAGAGATTCCTTTGATGATGGCTTTATAAACCTCCTGGCTCCTTTATCTGCTACAGAAGTTCCTTAATTTTCACCTCATTCTACACAGTTGGGGTTTAGGATTCAGCTGCAAGCTCAACACGTATGTCAGACTAAGAGCTTCCAGGATCCAACCTGCATATTCACTGTCAGCATGCTGACTTTTCTGAGTACAAAAGGAACAAACTGAATACAAGCCAGCATTTCAAAAAGGTTATTGATGGGTCATGAAAATGCTCATCTAGCCCATTCTCTTGTCTCTGCTGGTGACAATACCAATGCTTTAGAAATAACAAATTAAGCATAAGGCGGTGTTTTTTCAGTTTTCCCTTCCACCTTCAATCATCTGTCTGAAGATGATATGATCTGCATGACACTGACCCAACAGAGAGGGAGGGACGACATGATGCAGCACAGGAGAAAGTGGAATGCAGGGATTCTCGTACTTCCATGAAGTCCAACACAAAATTATTCTGCGAGAAGCTGGACTATTCCAGATTTTAACCACAAGCTATTCTGAGGCCTGAGTCTCAGTTAAAATCATGCAGTCCTTTTGTTTCAACTGCAAACTCCTTTTGTGTCAGCAACTGGCTGACACAGCTATAAATTGTTCTTATAGACAAGTCTTAAGATTAAGAAGTGAAATTAAAGGATTCTAGATGACAGAAAAGCTATTTCCTGCACAAATCCCCAAGACTTCCTCACCCACCGGTTAATTGTTTCACTGCAGTGTTATCTTATGTCTCTCTCAGAAGCTGGCAGGACAGGATGCCTGCTAAATTCTTGTTTGGTTTTTCATTAGGCCATCAATGAAGGCTACTATTGCTTTGCTTAAAGTTTTAGATTAGCACTTTTTACAAACTGAAATAGAATTTTCAATACCTATCATTAATGTTTCAACAAATTAAGTGATGTTTATGATACTCTTTTGCATTTATATGTAAAATGACTTTATTTGTCCTAGACTTGTGGATCCCTGCTTGATCTTAGGTTATGATGATTTGTTTTCTTTATCTGTATCTCAGAGATTTATATTCCGAAACTGTTCCTGTGGCACTTATAAAGATTTGATTACCCAGGTGATAAACCAGTTCTGCTTGTAAGTTTCTTATAAAACTTCATTACAAGTGAAATTAATCACTGCAGATTTTAATACGAAGAGAAGACAGAGGTGGCAATTTGATGGACTGTGTTCAAAAAGCTGGGTAAGCTTTATATCACTCTATATGATAATAAAAATTACAGTGTAAGACCAAGGTCATATCATAACACACGAGCAATAGCACTGTGCGCCCATGGTACACTGACGAAGGATGCTTGTTCAGCTTTATAACTCATATTGTAACCTTTCTCTACTTCTTATGCTCTTTTAATACATTCAGCTACCTGGCTGAAAACAGAAAATACGTTAGGAATAGATGGTTACATTTAGTTCCAGTTAACTCAAAAAAAAGAACTGACATACATGTCTACATGAATTTGGGATTTTCAAAAGTACAGGCCTGTCCAAGATCTGTGTTCAACTAAAGGGATGATGCAGTTACTTGTATATATTATCCTCTATATTCTTATTTATCTGTCTTGCTCAATCCTTTGAAATCCCTTGAAATCTCCAGAAATAAAATAGATTCTGCAGGGAAAAAAAAGAATAGCATGGCTTGTTATGTTCAGAAATCCTCTGTCAATGGGAAAGAGTAATCATATTGAAAAGCTGTTCTGTTCGGTATTGGAAATAAATCACTCATCTTTTTGTTCAGGGCAGGAAAATAAGTGTTAAATAAAATATTTTTAGCTAGTATCTATTGGCGCATGAAAGACAGTAATACAGACTTGTCTGGAATAAGCTGAAGGAGGAATGTGTCCAACTGCTGCTGTGAGGTAACAAAAGAGAATTATTTAACTGTGCCCCTATTCCTGCTTGCCCATGGAGCACTCAAGCAAAAAGAGTCACTTACACTTTCACATAGACACCCATCTACTTAATTCTACCCTACAATCCTGGCAAATTAATATTACACAGCTGAAACCTGAGCGGAGGTTTCCTGGCCCAGTAAGTAGAAGCCATTGGACCATGAACAAAAACAGATGCTTGCACATGTGTGTGATTCACTCAAAGTAGATAGCTGGGTTTGGAGATATAGCTTATTAATGCATAGAGGATGAAATAAGGAAATTACAGTAGGAAATTAATTATCTCTCATTCCGGCAAGAGGCCTCCTGTTCTATATAATTTTTAAAGTCTTGATTTATCTCATTTTGGTGATGTTAAATTGAGACCATACTAAAAAATAACAAGTATTTCACTTATTAAACAACTACATTGTCAAACGGAAGATACAGTATCATAAGTAGAGAGAACAAGAGGCGCTGTCTTTTTCATCATTGTCACTAGGGCCAGATTCTGATTAGCAGGAAATTGCGAAGCTCTGTGACTACATCACTTTACAACAGCAAAGTTTGGCCACTTAGTGCTGTAGAAGTACAGTAGGAATTAGCGATTAGAGACAATCATAGAATCATAGAATCATAGCTGATATCATAGAATCATAGAATGGCTTGGGTTGGAAGGGACCTCAGTGATCGTCTAGTTCCACCCCCCCTGCCGTGGACAGGGCTGCCAGCCACTAGCTCACTAGATCAAACTGCCCAGGAGCCCATCCAGCCTGGCCTTGAACACAGCCAGGGATGGGGCAGCCACAGCTTCTCTGGGCAGCCTGTGCCAGCGCCTCACCACTCTCTCAGGGAAGAATTTCTTCCTACCATCCTACCTCCCCTCTTCCACTTTTAGCCCATTCCCCCTTGTCCTACCGTTATCCACCCGTGCGAAAAGTCAGTCCCCCTCCTGCCTGTAAGCTCCTTTCAAGTGTTGGAAGGCCGCAGTGAGGTCTCCCCGGAGCCTTCTCTTTTCCAAGCTAAACAATCCCAACTCCCTCAACCTTTCCTCACAGGAGAGGTGCTCCAGCCCTCTGAGCATTTTGGTGGCCCTCCTCTGGACCC
>VXAV01008800.1:0-41277 GCA_013399715.1 Alectura lathami | reverse complement strand
GCACTGCCGGCTCATGTCCAGCTTTTCGTCGATCAGAAGGCCCAAGTCCTTCTCCGCAGGGCTGCTCTCAAGGAGTTCTTCTCCCAGTCTGTACACACACCTGGGATTGCCCTGACCCAAGTGCAACACCTTGCACTTGGCCTTGTTGAACCTCATCAGGTCCTCGTGGGCCCACTTTTCCAGCCTGTCCAGGTCCCTCTGGATGGCATCCCTTCCTTCAGGGCTATCAACTGCACCACTCAGCTTGGTGTCATCAGCAAACTTGCTGAGGGTGCACTCGACCCCACAGTCTAAGTCGTCGATAAAGATGTTGAAGAGCACCGGTCCCAAGACGGACCCCTGGGGGACACCGCTCGTGACCGGCCTCCACCTGGACGTAGAGCCATTGACTACAACCCTTTGGCTGCGACCATCCAGCCAGTTCTTTATCCAACAAACAGTCCACCCATCAAATCCATATCTCTCCAGTTTAGAGATAAGGATATGGTGCGGGACCGTGTCAAAGGCCTTGCACAAGTGACAAAGTTGTGTTCAGTTGATTAGATGCAACATGCATAATATATTTCATCTCTTTCAGTAAAACAAGAACAGATCTGAATGTCTCAGTCATAAAGCAGAAATTTTTGATAAAAGTATCCCAATATGAGCAGCACCAAAGCAAGACTATACAGCTGCTTTGAGGAGTTATTTCACGCAGTCATGGGTGAAAGTGATTTTTTCCCCAAACATGCAAAAGGAGATGACATATTTAAGTGCTTTATGTGATTAAGTAGAGAAGGTGGCCATTTTTCTGCATTTATGCAGAAACAATAAAAACGCATGGTCACACACCAAATCATAGGGTCAAAATCCCTTTGACGCCTGTAGTTTTTATTGAACCTTGGCACCAAGCCCTCCTTCATGCACTTTGTTCTTAAATAGCACCATCAGGTGGTAGCTAAGAGAGGGAGAAGGAAGGCAATGACTCAGGCAATCATTTGAATCCCTAAAAACTGTAGCTGTTGCCTTCTGCAATTCCCAAAAACATGAGGAATCAGCATAGCAGCCATGAAGGTACTAGGACTTCTTGACGTGAACTGGAGCCTTGTAACAGGGTCCTTGCCAAGACAACCCACACTGCCCTGGTTGAAGGCATTCCATGAAGTTTTGTGCCTGTTTACCTTTCTGACCTATTTCTGGCTTAAAACAGCATGCAGCTCAGCCTAGTAGCTGCAAAGTCCATGAGTTAAAGTGCTAATGTTTGAACCTTTTGATAACCACGCCAAAAAAACAAGGACAGCTATTGCATCATTTCTTTTGCCTGCCCACTGACTCTGCTATAGGTCTTGCATGAATAACAGAGCGTTATATTCTGTTCCATGCTGAACTTCAGGTTGAATGAACTGTATTTACTAATATCAGAAATTGGAAATATTTGACTTTTCTTTTTCCACATTACATCCTTCTCATAGGCTCAGTCCCCAAACCAGGGAGAACAGGGAAGGTGATGTGCTCTCAGCCAAAGGTGCCCTCTCTCCATGGAGCCGCACAGTTTTAACCAACTCTTCAGCATCCAAACAAGTCTCACACTAAAGTGCTGCACAGCACTCTGAGCCTGCCAATGCCTGCACTGGCTGATTTCTGGCTTGGATAATAACAATGAAACATGATGGAGCTGCTTGACATTTACAAAAAGGTGCTTGTTAAAAACAGTTCCTCCCAGCTTAATTAACACTAAAACCCTTTAGGTGTTCCACCAAGTACATATTAAAACAGCTGTCCTTTCCTCTGAAATGGAAGTAAACTAGAAGTGAGCTTCAATAAAACCAATGGACTATGACTTCTTCCAAGCACAACTATAATGAAATGTTACTGCTGTAATATCCAACTAAATAAAGACTGGTGAGCTGGCTGGGCCAGCTGCAGTGGCAGATGCAGACAGGATCAAGGGCTTTAAACAATGCTATCACTGAATAAACACAGACAAGGAGATAACATTTCTACACCTCCCTGGTTTCCATGAAATTAGTTTTTGTTATTCTAAATTCAGAAGTCGATAACCTCAGTATAAAATGAATGGCAATAATTTTTTCATAAATGGTATCATAAAAGACCATTAGTCATCAGGCAGGGACATTTGGAATTATGTGGTACCCAGTGCTGGAAATTGCTTTACATATATGAGGATTCTTAAGAGAGATCACCTGTTGCTTTCATGAGCGGATATTTTTTTTCCTGTATGCCATGCTTTCATTCTTAAGACAGTTAATGCATGGCCTAATTGCCATACCCAAACTAGAATCCTTCCTTATGGAAATACCCAAGTAAATAATAAATCAAGAAATTATTAAAGTTAATTAATTCAAAACAATTATAGGTTTTCTGAGTTAGAATGGTCAAAAAAAAAGATAATGTATGTCCTATAAGATATACTGAGGTTTTAAAATTAAACACCATCCCAAACTGAGGTGAAAGTTTTAAAATCTCATTTTCATTTTTTTTTTTTTTAAGGAAGATTGTGATATTTTGTCTATTGCATATGACATAAACTAACAGCACCTACATGGAGAAAAGTAAAATCAACAGAATTTGGCAATAATATTTATGGAGCCTTTTGAGAAATTACTATGTTCCCATAAAATGCTTAAACCTTACCAGCATTTTGCAAAAGAAAAAAAAATTATTTATTGCTGTAAATCTCATTACAAAGCAGATCCAACAGAACATGAAGAAAATTAAGTAACAAAATTTACCTTATATCCCAATCTAAGCATCAAAACACATAAATGCCCAGGCTCAGAGCCTTCCAGTATCCTGTAGTCACACCAGTGTTCATGGACTAGGTTCAGATACCTATCTCATCTTTTCAACACCTGTTGCATTTTATCTCCCTAAAAACTGAACATTTTGCCTCATTAAAATCAGTGTGGCAAGATCAGAGCCTATGTGGCTATAGGATATAATAACATGTTTAATTACAATGGGGCAGATTTGGTTAACCTGGCTTGCAGTAGGTAACAGCACTTTACCCCAAAAATGCATTCCACTGAAGTCAAAAGAGCATTTGGGCAACAAAGTGGTCCAATGCCATAATGAAGATGGCTCAATCCTATCCCCATGCATTTTACTGCGTACTGTTGGGCCAGTGTCTGAACAGATTAAGTACTACCATTGTGGAAGATAAATCATCACAAATTCAGCATGTCATCTAAGCTCATTTTTAGAGTATTTGTAGGGAAGGAGCTTTAAACTCAGATAAATATTGAAGATGGCAGTGAAAATAACCAGTCATTGGGAAATAAATTAAATGTGCATAGATATTGCTTTTAAAGATAAACTTGGTTGCCACATTTTTAAGGGTGCACTGAAAATAAACCATCAAAATGAAATTCAGTTTATTGTACAGAGATTCACATGGAGCCTGTCAAAGAGCATCGCAATGATTTGTGGGCGCCCCTGGGGCCTGCAGGCGTCTTCAGAAGCCAATGGCCAAACTCCCCAGGGATGAGCAAGAACAGGATGAGGCCACAAGCCTGAGAAAGGCTCTCTCAGTCCCTTGTTGCCTTTTCATACTATACATCTTCCCTCTCTATTCATTTTTACCAAATGGACTCTGTCTCTGGTTGTAACATCCCCAATTTTCTAGTGAGGGGAGGACAGAAGTACTGGGAAGTATTAAGACCTTTGGATTTAAACAAACAGGAGGAAGCAATGGAGGAGCAGCAGGGATTCCACTGTTTACATAACTACACCCTAGCAGTCAATTTGAGAGAGACAGCATGCACAGGTACCTGAAGAATAAATAGATTTTGTTATTCTTTGGACCAGACGCAACAGTTCATCTTTTAAGAACAAACTCAAGGGAACATTTCCTTCCCTCCCTGGCATCCTATTACTGTGTTATAAGAAGAGGGTGATTGTTTGCAATTACTTGTAGCGTATTACCAAACAATTACGCCTCCTTCAGCTAACATGATGAATTTGTGATGAATTTGTTTAGGAAAGTAATTCATGCATAGATCCTTACCAGATATCAGTTACCTGTTTTACTAGATCCAGGGCATCCATCAATTAAAACGGGTCCAGACTGTTGTTAATTTAGAAGCAAATTTTTCTACTTCAGCAGACTTTCTAATAAAAGAATGTGCAAACACTAAAGCAAGGTATATAACCGCAGACTTTTCCTACATTCCTGCTTTAGTAACCCACTCAGTTACTTGATTGCATAATAAAATTATAATTCTCAACTAGCAACATCAGTTTGTCACCATGGAAATGAATATATGACCTCACAAATTCTTCCCTGTAGTCTGAAGAGCTACTGACATTTCCTTAACCTCTACTTTCCTAAAGAAATATCAGCTGTGTCAAGAACAATGATTAAGAACCACATGAATGTAATAAACAGTTATTTCACTTTCATACACTATAATTTCTTAATCTACTATGTTCTGGGAAAGATGAAATGGTACTGAAGAGGTTATCTTAAATCTCAGGAGAGACAAATTGAGTTCCTGTCTCTTTCTCCCTAATTCCAAGCATGTAGCTTCTCTCCAGATATTTTATTTTTCTTAATAAACAACTGAATTGGTTAAAAATAAACTGCTTTCAAAATGTGCTAATCAACACTAGCAGTATTGCAACATCCATCACTAGAACTGTTGCTTTCTCTCTGTGTTGCTGATGAATACTGCCTGTTTCTAGTCAAGCAGAAGTACTAACGAACAGAACGAACATTTCCATCACTCGCTATAAGCTAAGTTCAAGCAGTTTGGGGCTGTTTTCACGTGTACATTGCCAGACAGGCCAGAGATCAATTTACATCCACAGCTATACACATGCATATCCTCACAGCTCAGAGTGAGAGGATAATCTGTAACTGACACACATGGGAACAACCATGTTGATACACTGGGAAACCCTGAACAGATTTGCTAACTGGAGAGAGTTTAGTAAATCACAGGTTATCCAGCTTCATCCAAATTACATCGAGGAATCATGCAGAGCCGTCAGTTTAAGAGCTGACTGCATACTCATACTGCTATTCTCTCCCTCCATTGATGATAAAACTTGAAAACATTCACTTTCTGGCTAGACAATTACAAAGTTTTTTCTCATTTTTCAATTTTCATAATTATTGTCAGGAATTTATCAGGGTTGAAATTTTTTTCTGCTTAATCTTTATACACAGATTGACTGTTTGTTCCTTCCAAGGACATTTCTCTTGCTGTCAGACAATAACAGGATCAAATAAGAGGGGCTTAAATTACTTCTTTGCAGTTAGTGAACAGACTGAAAATGGAAACAAAGCATCTTATTTATGTCTTTCTTCCCCCCATTACAGCAGCCTTCAGACAAGCCAAACAAAGGATTTTTAGCGCTTCACATAATTATCATTATGCTTAATGAAATTATGGAAATTTGTTAAAGGGCTGCCAGTCTCAGGCTACTGTAGCTCACATTGCAAGTAGCCACAAACAAAAGAAGCCCATGCAAATCTGCAATTTTGTAGTAGACACTGGCACCAATTTTCAAAAGGCACTAAGCTGCAAATGTTGTAAATGTTCAGAATCTGCAAGAAGGGCCAGATAACTGTTAGTGCTTAACAGGTCCATTTACATGCTATCTGAGCAGACTTTGAAAAACCCTTGTGTTCTTTACGTTATCCTATTACGAATACTGAACCTTTTACTGGATAGTTTCAGTGTGACTTCAGCTGCTCTGAACAACAAAGCCAGAAAAGCTGTTTTGCAGTGATGTATATATGTTTGAGAACTCAGTCGTAGATGGCCTTTGCTGGTGTGACAATATCACGGAATGCCAGAGAGCAGCCAAAGGTACCATTTTCACCGACGGTGCAGTTCTCCAATGTATGGGATAGGTACTGTATGTTACAGGAATGTTGCTGTCAAGCTAAAGTCAAAAGCATGGCTGGAAAGCTTCAGCTCAATGTGCCTGAGCCTGTCCTTTGCCTTACAAAGTGGGCAGACACAGAAAAATTCCTGTTACAAAAATAAGAACTGCCAAAACATCCTTTCCAACTCTAGTTTCTTCACCTTATGCTTTCCCAGGTGTGCTGCTTCAGCATATGTGGAAAGCACATCAGAATATAACAGAAAGTGAATTTATTTCAGTATAATGCTCCTGAGACAATATCAGTAATCCTTCTCTTTGTTATTTATTGTACTGGTGTTGTATTTCTTTATGTTGAACTTACCACTGTCTGTTAAGAGAAGTATGGAAGAACTCATCTCTCATAAAATAAGTAAAATTATAGCTATGTTTTCCTTCTGCTGTCCCTCCCTAATGGGACTGTTGCCATTTTGAGTAATGAATCTCTTCTTTAATTCCTCCTTCTTTTCTGCAAAAACAAAAGAAGCAACCGCACTATAAATCATTCAGAAAAATAAATATCTTTTTGTCTGCTATGCCTGATTAAGTGTTCTTTATGCTTATGCCCTTCTCAAGAAAAATAAAATAAAACCTGGATTAGCACTTGAGACGAGTTCATCATTTGTTTTGATTTGAAAAGTCATGAAAAGAAAGGGTTATTGAAGAGGTAGCCAAATACCCATGGAGAAGGGTCAGACTTCAGGACTCTCCAGCCCATAACTCAGGTAAGCAGGGCCAGAAGCCAGTCAAAAGTCAAGTAATCAGACAACAATACTGAGACATATTTTTGCACTTCAGTATGATCAATGGATATTATTGCACAGAAAATTCCTACCACAAAAATCAAATGAACAAATAAGCACTCAAAATATGGAAAACTGATTACTATGAAGGCAAAATATTGTGGTTGTGTTCCAAATCAGCTATGAAAAGTTGCTTGGGGAAGAAAAAGAAGAGCGAATGTTTATAAAAGACCATTCATCTACATTTAGCTGCATTCATCTACTTCAAATTCTCAATCTTCAAAAAAGAAGGATGACAATAAAGGGGAAAAACATTCGATGTCTGCTTCAGACCAGCAGTGAGTTTCAATTTCAACATAGACCTGAAATCTGTGTGTTGAAGCACTGAGCTCTCCAAAAGGGTCTTTTCCATTTTAGTACATTAATTTACTCCCTCACGTGTGAATTTTACACATCTGGATGTTGTTGTCCAGCATGCCACACTAGAGAAGTACTATCAGTGTTTACTGTAGTGCCTAAGGGTACAGGCCTGAGGTCTGACTGCTGCAAGTTTGGGGCTGGCAAAGCCACCTCAGCTGGGAGTACTGCCATCACCAGCATGAGGGGGTCTCCAGTGATGATTCCAATGCTGTTAAGGGGATGGCTGAGGACACCAGGGCAACGTTCCTACATCTTTTCTTTTTTGATGTTGCTGCACTCTGGAGTGGCGGAATGGTTCATTGGGACCATGAAGAGGCAGCCCACCATGGTGCAGTTAGGGATAGACACCAGCTAAGGGGTCCTGAAGCCTTAGCTGGCTGGAAGAAGAGCAATGAGTACCTACATGCATTCACTGCATGTAGTTAAATAATTATAGAAACTACTGATAGCAGAAATTATCCTAAATTAGATTAGAAAATGGTAGAAACCTTTATGCAATCTCTTCTTCCTCTCTTCTTTTGTCATCTTAACCCTCAGCCTAGCTATGTGAGAAAGAAATGGGCATGTTCCCAATGAACTCATCACCTAAACTCTGTTGCATTACTTTGTGTTAGATGCTGTGTAACTGATGTGACTTGAGCCCTTTCCTGGATCCAGTCTGTTGGAGCAAGACTAAATTCTCACTGACCCACTAAGGTGGACATTGCAAGGTCGCCTGCGTGTTTGAAAATGCCAGCACAGGGAAGGCATGGGCTGAACACACTGCACACACACCTGCCTGCTAGACAAGCCTTCATGATCAACCTTGGATGCCATTCACATGCCAAACGTGAACACAGACTCCTCCCTGGTCAGGCACCATGACCAGGGCATGCTGTGCCCCATGGGTCTGAATGTGCACAGGTAACTGGTTTCTCAGAGCACCAGGCAAGTTGTCTGTGAAGCTTTATCTGGAGAGGAGGCAGATCACACAGTCCCTCCTTCCTCCTCCAGTGTCAATACTTTGAGTCTTATAGTCACAGCCAGACAGTCAGTATTCTTTGCTGTTAGCCTTTATGGGTAATTTTTCGCATGCTTCTCCTGGAATTTACAGTAGGAGAAGGCCTTTTCATTCTGGTTATTTGCACAAAATCACAGTGAATAATTCCATTCATTAATCTGCTAACAATAAGAAATAAAAATAGAAGGCATCAATTTACTTCTTTCAGTGAGTTATCTTTCCTGAGTTACTTCTGTTATGAGCTCTATGTCTGATTGGCCTGAACTTTGATAGAGCTTCAGCCAGGCTGTGATCATCATTTAACTTATGCAAAATACAGTATATTTTTGACAGTTTCTGTTATCTACTGAGAAAGATCCTTTCCTGATAAAACATGCTTTGGCAATCATGTAGTCAAGTGTTTACCCACTTGTCCACATATCAGTTTGCTAGTATTTTTATGCTCACTCTATCTCCAGGCGTGTTTGTTAAGTAGGATACACTGCTGTGCAAATGCATTATGCTATCATCTGCAAAATACATTAAAGATAGCAGGTTTAAGCCATAGGTTAATGAACAGCTCTAAACTTTGTGAGTCAATTCAAGAGCTTAGAGGAAAACTCTTGGCCCCATGGCCTAGCGTATGCCTAAAGGGAAAAGAAGTCAAGACCAGGAAATCTTAAAAGTACTTTCAAAGCCCTAGGGAAATGGCATTGCTGCTGTTTTCATTTTAAACTATTCTGTGAAGGCTGTTATTTTCCCCAAATTCCATGAGTATAATTTAGCAATTTGCTGGTGGGAGAAGAAGCTCATTTTCACTGCAGTTGCTGCTGTGCTCACGCTAGGTGTCTTGTAATTTTAGGTAGTCACTAAATGTAAAGAAGATTCATTGAGTCTAGTTCCAGGCACAAACGTCAAGGAATGCTTGAAAACAGAAAACAGCGTAGATTGTGTGGGAAGAGGTTATTGTATTAAAACTAGTTCAGACATGCCAAGTAATAAAGAACTAAGAGTTTCAATAAATTAGAGCATTTTTTTGGACCATCTAAAAATAGTGTTATTCCAATAAATGTTTTTTAGTGACATTTCTGATCATCTTCCTCTTTTGTTGTTCACTTTCAGATAAAATTTGGATGTGGGTTGATTATGATAGAGTATTTTTATAGTGCCACATGGAACTGAAATGGAAAAGATGAGGTATTAATAGAGAAATTAGAAGATGGATAATGAAGAGGCCAGAAGAGAGGCTGAGCCATTTTTGCTGAGATGGGAACTACTGTACTGAGGAAGGATTATTAGTGAAATTTGCAAACAAAAAATTTGGGGGACAGATATGATTGATGTTTTCTATTAAACTATTGGCATAGAATTACAACTAAAGTTATGATAGTTGCTGGTATTGTGGCAGTACATGACATCCAATAGGAGATTTCTGTGGAATTCAAACATACCCAAATCTATCAGGAAGCATGATAAAAATGTAAAAATACGAAGTGTAAATCTCTATGCTGAAGAACAAATTAAAAAAACTTCTACAGTGAACTGGGAACTCAGAGAATCTGCAGAAGTGGGAAAAAGACTTGGATAAATCAAGTATGCAACAATAGGAATAGTTTATAAGAAGAAACCATATTAGAGAGCTGTTAGAAATGGAAACTGTTGGGCACTAAAGTACTTCTCCTAGCCTGAAATAGAAACCATAAGTATAAGTGGGAAGTCCATGTCAGCATTGCTAAAAATAAATAAATAAAAAGAAAAACAAATGTTTAGGGTGGTAAGAATCTCTTAAGATCTGTCATCAGATCAATTAAAGCAAGGAACTGCACCCACCTATTATCTCTTTTAGATGTGTCAGTCATTAATAACCATGCAGGCTTTCATGCAATGCAGCTGTGAAACAATAAATGCAATTTACTGCGTCTCACGCAGGATACTTAAAGACTGGGGAGTATTGTTATTTTGTGAAGAACTGTTAAGATTTCATCTGGAATAAAATCCATGAGTTGCAGTCAAGAAAGAAATTTAATCTGAACTAGGTGATTAGAGGAATTGCTAACATGATAGGGAGAAGACCATCTTCAAGAAAAGCTTGTTTAGTTTACCAAAACAAAGGCTGAGAGTTAGGTAGACTTCTTCACTGCAAAAATATTGGAGGAGTAAGTAACAGGAAAAACAGGGAGTGATTTAAGGTGAAAGACAGTGTTTGCAGAGGACATATAAACATTAAACTGAAACAAGAAGCCTAAATGAAACAGCTGGAGTGCAAACTGAGAATTTCTTATCTATCAAAGAAAGCAGGTTCTTTGACAACGACGTAGTGGGATGGGTGGGGGCAACCCCAAGCCCCCAGTTTTCAGCCTGATCCATATCCAAGAGAACAGAGGATGGACTCTGATTTGAATATTTTATACAGTTACATTCCCAATTTTTTCCACTTCTCAGACAGCAAGAAGTATTAAGGCAAAGAACGAGCTGGGGGTTTGGGGTAGGAATTTCATGACAGAATAGAGACAATCAACAATTAAGTGATCAGTCCTACAGTGTGAATATTGAATGCTTGCACAAAGACTCAGAGGAAATAGGTTTTGTATCAGCTATGTGTGCAAATGTAGTCCCCAAAAGATCCATCTGACAGTAGTAAATAACTTAGGTCCTTATTTTTAAAAGTCACCTTAAAAAGTATAAATTTACTGAGTAAATTATTCAGTATGGATTGCTCATGCAACTCTTCCTGTGATATGTGAGAAGAATGAATTTAACTATTTTGAAACTGTATACTCGATTTTTATTTAATCAGTGAAGTTCCAGAGATAATAGAATTTATTCATGAAATTTACACTTCAGTGGTGTAAGAAAAAAAGTATAAAATCATAAATGCAAGGTCACAGAAAGTACTGAAGCAAGTCCTGTCCTGTAATTCAGCTGAGGGTTTTCTTTACATCATAAGCCATCATAAACTTAAGACACAGTTGCAGTATCTCAGTGGTGTTGTGGCATATGGAGGAACCCACATTCCGTGTGAATATTTTCCAAAGTGTCTGGTGAAAACACTGTCCCTGGGATTGTCCTTTAAAAGGCTGGCCAGTAGGGCAGTGAAAAAGATGGAAGAATTCTTTTGAATTCCCATGGGTTTTGAACAGTATCTTTAATATTATATGATAGCTGAATTTCAGAAATCGTGTTCACTTCTGAGGACATAAAGGAATTGGTCCAATTTCATATTTGAAGGAAAAAAAAACATCTAACTTCCCCAAATAGACTTCATAGATTATGAATCAAAAGCTATCTTGCAGTCTGGTTTTCAGAAGAATGCTGACCATGGGACTTCTTTCTTGACCCATTATATTTTTTCAATAACAAAGAATCAAATGTAAACCTTGCAAGTTGTTAAAGTGAATAATTTACTACCTCATCATACCCCTTATTTTAAATGTGAATTTATCTACTATCCACCTCATTCACAAGAAATATACCTAGTATTCCAGTAATTTTCCGTTGCTCTATGTACCCACAGAGAAACTACTCTGTAATTTTTGCCATAGCACCTCCTGTTGTCTGATGGTCATACATCAGGATAATGGAGTTATTTTTAAAGACTACTTTCTAGTGTTGAAGTAGAACCAGCATTCTTCACTCCTGTATGTCTGGTTAGCTTCTTATCTGTATCAAAATATAGTTTTTGCAGCAATCCACTTATCATGCTATACAGATCATTCCCTATCACTAATTTGTCTTCTTTGTTAATCGATATGTGCCCATCCTACTTGTCATCTGCAAATTCTATCAGAAAAGATTTTAAGTTTTCTTTCAGATCATCAACAATGTTCAAGTGCTCAGGAAGATGAACAGCTCTCAGTCGCCTCTCGGCAGAAATTCATGTACTTTCTAGTGATCTAATCTATAATCACATTGTGCAATAGCCATTTATATCCATTTTAGGTGTGTCAGGTGGATTTTAGTCATTCTTTCCACTTATCAAGTGGCATGCATCCCAAGCCAAATGCCTTATGAAAACTGAGTACCTGATACACAACCAAGCAATGACACTTCCATGTTAGGGAAGGAGCAACTGCAGAGAAGTTGTAACTACTGTGTAGCATGATTGTTTGCGTTACTGAGGGATCTACAGCCAACAATGGTCCTTTGAATATCTGGACACGTCCATTATATCAACATTGTGACCTTTTTCAAACATGTTTATAGAGTCATAAGCTTGTACTCAGTTTGACAAGACTCATTCCCCACTAACTCAGCCTTGTTATTTTAGTTTCCTTTCCTTCTAAGTTAATTGAAACCAATACTAGCCAGCCTTTATTTTGCTTAAGAAGAATGTCAGGATCATATCACCTACTCTATTCTGAGTATTAGATTAGCATTAGTTTCCCTTCAGTCTTCTGGATCTTCACTATCAATAATATAACAAGCTCCTCAGCCAACTCTTCTAAGATATCTACTTGCAAGTTACCTGTATAAATATTCAACATCAATTTAATTCAATGACTATTTTATTAATCGTCAGAAAATACTTTCCTCCTTATTGGATAAGATTACCAAAGGACCTGGTTTCCTCCCACACACAGAAAGTAAAGATGTATCCTTTCTCTCATTGTTATCTACTAAAGAACCAGTACCATCACTGGTATTCATTTTGCTCTTTTGTTCTTACTAGCCTTGATTCTGAAGGCTATGCATTTGTTCCTTTATTTCTCTTACAAGTTTTCTGCAATCTCCTGTTTCTAATTTCCATCCTGAACAGTTCCACCAATTGTAAATATAGGTTGAGAATAGTATACATTTTTTCCCACCCAACAGATTGTTTATTGTTTTTGAGTTGCACAAGCCCAGTGGAAAACACAGGTGTCACAACAAAGCAACGGGGTTTTCAGGCCCTTACTCAAGCTGCCTGGCCTGGGTATGCTCAGTTCAGTGCTCCACTGTTTTCTCCCTATTCCTGAGCACTGGGTAAACAGTTCTCCCACTGGGGCATGCACCGCATGCCACTTATCCAGAAAACAGAGGTAGAGAATATCTGGGAACAGAGTGGGCCATGAGACATAAGGAGACAGGGAGGCAGGACTTGGATGGAATTATAGGATAGAGGCACAGGAAAGCAGAAGTGGGACACCAGAGCTGTGATGCGCTGTCCTGACAATAATTCCAGTACCTGGGCCTGTAGTAGCTTCTGCATCACTTCATCCTGCCCCAGTCAATGGTTCTGGTCATACACCTGCTCTGCTCCCTGTAGTAAGTGTCTTCTAAGTGTCTTCAGACAGAGTCACTGTTTATTTGGCATGCTGTTTATGATGCTGCATGAAAGGGTGAATGTTCTCCCAAGGTACTCTCTTAACATCAGGAATCATTCAAAGCCAGTCATAGATCTAAGCTTGTTTTAAATCCGCATGGCTTGAAACTCAAGGAAATAAATGTTCATGCAGATCTTTGCAAAAGCAAACAACCATGATTTGTATGTGACTTTTCCCAGCTGCTTTTAGGGGAACGCATTTTTATGATCAAATTGGTTTGTCTTTGTGCAGAAGGAGGTTCCTCTCCCTTTTAATTCCCCCAGATTGCCTCAGTAAAGAAAGATGGTGAGTCTCTCTGGGGAAGAAGAGACCTGTGGGTACAAGGGCAGCTGGAGTGCAGATATGATGTCAAATGTGTTTTTAAAACAGCCGGTAAAATGCTGTAAAACAGGGCTTTTAGTGTTTGATTGAGGAGGGATTTGCATGAATTCCAGATGTTCATATATGATCAATCTTGCTGTGTACACAACAAGTGTGTCCCCATGCACGTGTAAAACAAAGTCTGCCTAACCTAGGGAGTGAATAAGGGCATGCTTGCTTTCCTGGAAGTCTGTTGTTTACTTTCCTATCTAGATGTCATGTGTCAGGTCATACACAGTTTCTGTCAGGCTCATGGGATTAATACTGGACTTTATGGCTGCTACAATGACATAATACCTTGATTTTATTGAAATTTAAGAATTTGTACAAAGAAAATTAAGTTAAAATGACAATGACTAAAAGTAACCTATCTGAGCTTTTTCAGATGGGCACAGATGCTCATATTCCAAGACATAAACCAATCTTTGAACCAGAGGTGAAAAGGAGCCTTCTCTGTAGGCAGGTCATGCCGCAATTGTTACTAAAGCATTTCTTGTTATATCCTTTAATGTAACTGCTGCTGGCCAGGGTCATAGACAGCCTTGCAAGAGTTGAATTCCTAGCTTGAAATGGTGCAGTAGCTCCTGAGTTGCTGTCAGTCATTATTAATTTGCTTCATTATAAATAAGATTGGGATCAAGCCCTTTGTATTTCACGGAGAGCAATGGTTCCACTTTTTCCAAAGACATCGGCATTTTAGTGTTAAAAAGCTTATTGCCCCCATGTAGTCTCAACAAAAGCTATACATGAGGACTATTCTCTGTGGGCTAAGCATTTTGTTTATCACCCTCCACAAGCAGCATTACAACATAAAGCTACTCACAATACAGAAAGGTGACTAATAAATGAAACAAACTGGGAGCTGAAAAATACCAGGATTAAAGCCACACATGCACCAATAGTTTTAGCTGGAAGGCTTCGGGAAACAAAAGCCAGCAGACTTGATTTATTTGGGCTTACTGGCTCTGGAGTTGGGACATTGGGTTTGTTGTTCAATCACCCTCCCGGGAACTATTGCACTTAAAACTCTTCTCTTTTAGTCCTTCAGGCCAAATATTCCAACTCTTGAAGGCTTAGCACTCAAAAGTACCTCCATTGGCTCCAGCTGTCATCAGATTTTAAAATCACATTCTTGCCTAATCACATGGTAGCAAAGATAATCATCAAATACTGGAAAGTGAGCCCTGTTTTGGCAGTGGCCATGCTGTTATCTATGCAGGGACACAGAAAGTGGCATTTATTCACATGTGTCTTAACCTTGATGTGAAGACAGACACAGTCTGGGTAACATTTCTGGAACATGCAAACTCTTCCAAAGTAAAGCCCACAGTGCAAACCAGAAGTCTCTGAGGTAGCAGAGGCAATGGTAGAAACAGTGTCATTGTCAAGTGGGAATCCCCCAGGGATTTCCCAAGCCCCTGAGTCTAACTGAGAGGCTGAGTTCACTTGCTGGTGCACAGCACTACCCTAAGGCAGCTCAGCTGGGCCACAGTAGCAGATGGACAAACCACGAGCTGGGTCTGTTTGCCCTGCTCCTACTGATTGACGGGTGCTGTAGGTAAGTCCTCAGTTTCATCTTCGCAGAGGGGCCAAAATTCAGAAAAGCAGCCTATTGAAGAAGGGAACTAGGAATTAGGATTCTTGAACATATTTATGACTCACAGAACTAGTGTGATTCAAATTACTTACCAATGAAATGCAAATACCTTTTCCGCACAGAAAGCCACTCACCCTTTTCTATTGCTTTCCAATACATTAAGGCATTTATTTCAGTGCAGGTACTTTCTGGGTGGTTATTGTCTAAAAGAGATGCAAGAAACATTTGTTTTGTTAAACATTCACTGTCATACAATTTGAAAATCTCAGCCTGGTTTTACCAACTGGTTATTTTTTCTCTTCACGCAGAAAGAACGTCCTGAATATCAAATAATCCATGAAGTGTGTTTAAGCACAGTATTACTGGAACAAGATTGCTGCACCATTTGTGAACTTTCCCATGGGGAAACAAAAAGGCAAAGCTGCAATAAATCTTCAGGTAAATCTTGCTTTAGTGGAGATCAGTTAGACATGCTTCATTCAGAGGCAACGAATTTATTTCTAAACCCAGTAGAAAATATTTCCATCAGTCCCAGGATTTTGCAGAGGATGAGGAAATGGCTATACTTGAATGAGTGTAATTTTTTAGCAAAAAAAAAATGTAGTTAATGGCAAAATAAACACTATTGCACTATTGTTCGTGTTGGCTGCAAGGAAAGCACTGAGCAAGTAAGAGACTCCATGGTTTCTCCATAAGGGCAAAGTATTCCTTATTGTAGGAGGATGTATGAGATTCCATGCTGTGACAAGGAGAGTCCTACACAAGAGAACTCATACGGTGGCATCTAGATGGTCTTTCTGTGGGTAGTTTAATACAGTGTTACGGCACTGAGAAAAGGGAAAATCGCTTGTACTGAATTAAGCCCTGAGAGACGAAGGTTTTTGTGTGGATGATACTCACTGTTGATTTTTACTATAAGATTATGTAATTGGTTCTGACCGAGAGACACTTGTTTATTACCAGTTTTCAGGTCAACAACTCCTGAGCCAAAAAGCTGCGATTTTCAAGTGAAAACTAGACAGAGGGCACTGCTGTACTTTGGACTCCTGTGAAGCTCTACTGTGGTTTCTGCTGTTTGAAATCTGAAGTCTGTTTTGCCCAGAGAAGTTGTGGCTGCCCCATCCCTGGCTGTGTTCAAGGCCAGGCTGGATGGGTTCCTGGGCAGTTTGATCTAGTGAGTGAGCTGCTGGCAGCCCTGTCCACGGCAGGGGGGTTGGAACTAGATGATCTCTGAGGTCCCTTCCAACTCAAGCCGTTCTGTGATTCTATGATTCTATGAAATCACAAAAAGGAAAATATTCAGCTCATCTGTATGTTGGTGTCCTTAATACAGCTTTCTATACCACAGCAGGTTGTCTCAGACTCGTCTAGTCAGCTTTGTCGAAGAGGACAGCCAGTGATTCATCTCACCCTAAAGAAGGCACCTACATTTCTTCATACGTATCACACCTTAACTCTCCTAAATATATTGAGCAAGGCTTATTTGGCTGCAGTGAGAGCTTGGGATGACAAACTTGGGTCAGAAACTTTTACTTCAGTGACCTAGATTTCAGCACAATACATTACATATGAAAATCCTGATGTTGGTGATGGTGATAGACTAGTTGCAATGAGGAACCAGAGAACCTGCCTCTTTCCTACAGAAGTTACAAAGCTGAGCTGCCATGAACAGAACTGGAGCTAGCAAAGCTTCTAACATGTTGCAACCAAAGATGAGGTGTTGGAATGTCCCAGCTACAGAAACACTGCTGGGAAAGGGAAGAGCTGAAGCAGCAGGAGATTTGCCACCACATGTCCAATGCATGGAATGTAGGAGGTGCCTATTCCTTCCTCTCCTCACTGAGTGCTGAAGCTTTGCATACCTCAGTCCAGCCATATAAGTGACCAAAAAAAAAAAAAAAGATAATGGGGCCCAAGTCATGTTTTGAGGTTAAGTCCCCGCAGTTCAGTACTCCATGCGCCTTTCTATCCTGCAAAAGCCAGTTGCTGGCATTGCAGGGGATGCTTAACGTGTTGCAAAACAAGTTTCAGCAGCTGTTGAAACATACGCACCTTAATACTATGGGGAAAGGTATTCAAGGATTACCAAAACCAGCACATAACAAATATTCCCATTGAGGTAGGTAGGGAGGGGGAAGAAAAAGATTAAATAAGGCTAATGTTTTAAAATATGAATATGATTATTAATTTTCCTGAGAAGTTCATATTGTCTGTGTTGATTTGTAAGGAAATCTGGCTTTGATTATTTTTTGATGGAATTAAAGCAGCAGAACTTCACCTGAATCAGGAAACTTTGTTTCGTTCCTCCATTAGCTCTCTTGCCTTCTCCTCCTTTAAGAAACAGCCATGAAAAAGCCTCAAATTATGACAATCATGTCCTTACATTGGCATGCTATTTAATTAATTTTAAAGAACCAATTTGCATATCAGTTACAACAATGTATATCCAGTAGAGTTTTTCCAATGTCGATGGCATTGCAGAAGTATGTAAATACAGAGAGCTCAGAATGTGTCCTGAAGCCTTTATGATTTTCTGAAAAATGTAATTTCCATTCATTTACCTCATTCTGAATTTCAATGAAGCCTCTAGCATTATCTCTCAGTTCCAGTTTTAAGTATTGATAGTAACCTGCTGTGTGACGTATAAAATATACAGCCTTCTCTCTGGCATTGCATGCATCAGTTTCCAGTAAATAGGAATGATCCTGACATAATCTCTGAAAGCATGTGTTCAACAAGGTTGGAGGGCATTTTGTGGTTAATGTATGTAACTGTCACAGATTTGGATTCAAATCTAGTTTAGATCACAAATGAAAATAAATTTTGCTTCATACCAACTCCTACACCATAAGCCATCAGTACAACATAGATATATGACAGCACTTAATGAGGAAAGCCCAGGATTCAGGTGATTTATAGAAATGGTAGATTTAGAAACTATCCAAACTTACTATTAGTTCAGGGTTTGCTACTACCTCCCACTACTGTAACACTGTAATGAAATTGGGCTGTTTTTCTGCTCATATGATTATGATTTCATGAAGGACGCAGATGTGTGGGAGGCTCGGATGCATGGAGCTTACAGGATCAAGCCTTGACGTGGTATGTAGCTAATAAAAATGCTTAGGGCCATATTCAGATCAGCTTTTGAGAGGTGTAACTCCATTAGCATCATTTAAGGATGTATATAAATGTAGAAAGAATATTCTCTTTGGATTGCCCTTTTAACCCAGTATCTTCATTTTAAACAGCATTTTGAAGAACAGCAAGTGAATCCACATCCAGAATTAAATTGGCAGTAGCTATCCTCGGAAATGTCAGTAAAGATAATTTTGAATCTGACATGTTGTTAAGTTAGGATCACTCTTGTGTCAGAAAGATTGAAATTCTTTGCAAAGCATCATTAGCTCATGTCTCATACTGTAGTCAGGAGCAATGAGCATTTTTTATTTTCAAAAAAAGTAAACAGTAGTAATGACTAGGAACATTTGTAGAAAGAAAGAGCCTACTGTGTTGATAATAAGGAACACTAACTACTTTAGCAGAATACATGATCCTTTAGATAGTTTTGCCCTCCACAGACAATGCCATTACTGAAGACTGCAAGTGGAAATTTGGAGTGTCTTTGAATCTTGGCATATCAGTTCTGATTCGCTTCTGATGCATTGTTAAGAATGCTGCAGATAAAAGAGAAAAGGGAAAAAATGTGCTATGTAGCCTCTAGAAAAATGCAAACAGCATCATTAGGCCAGTGTTGTCACCTCTCCAAATTAGTGAAAATGAAAAGGGACACAAGCAAACAACCAAAGAGAAATAGAGAAATAAATGATGAGAAAAACAACTTTACATCTCTCTGTCGTTAGCATTTTTAAATAGAGAACATTCTTGAATGCCAGATCTGTCAGTTTGTATCCCGTAATTACTGCCAGCCATATCTTTTCAGGTAGATATTATTCTAAATGCATAAGCATAAAGACTCTGATGCTCTTGGTAGTAAGTGTGACTGAAAGGAATATCATTATCTGTTGATTTATATTTACCTATATTTACCATTCCTTGCCCAGGTACTTCCCTCTTCTTTTAAGTATGCTAGAGATTATATGCAAAATTGCACAACTTAAGGGGCTGAAGAAGTTTGAAGACAACACTGAAGTTGCTACAGTTCTTCCAGGGTTCCTCCCACAGATGATCTTGCAACTTACAGAAGTGTGTTCTGAGAAACCAATTTCAGGAGTTCTAAACCTTGCACATTCCCTCTCAGCAAGAATAACTTTGTAATTTTAAGAAAAATAATGAATGAAGAAGGCAACTGATTATATTTTTACAGGGAAATGAAACTAAAAAAAAAAAAATAAAATTTCTGGATATGCCTATTTGTTGCAACCAAATACTGGAGAACTAAAGGCCTTGTTTGAGGGGCATTCAAAATCATGGTCAACATTTTGGGACATATCCAGATCCCAGTGAAGTCAGTGCAAAGACTCTCAGTTGAATCAGAATCACAGCGTGGTAGGGCTGCAAGTATCCACCCCAACACGATCTAGTTGTAAAAATTAACAGATTGCCAAAGTTTGCAGATCTTGATGTGCATCCCTCTAACCAGCCCAAATGGCAAAGGAAAATATGAAATGAATCTCCTTTGGTGATATGTAAGGAAAATAAATGAGAAACAGCTCAGATGATGAATGGTATACCCCATTACATATCTGCGGCTCAGTTGCATTTATGCGGTGCTCAAATAACAGAATTATAGTATCACAGAATGCTTGACTTTAGAAGGGACCTCTGAGACCACCTGTTCCAAGCCCTGCTCAAGCAGGGACACCCAGAGCCCAGAGGGTGCACAGGCCAATGTTCAGGCAGTTTTTGAAGATCTCTAAGGAGTAGACTCCACAACCTCTCTGGACAGCCTGTGCCAGTGCCCAGCCACCTGCACGGCACAGAAGGGTTGCCTGGTGTTCAGAGGGAACCTCCTGTGTTATAGTTAGTGCTCAGTGCCTCTTGTTCTGGAACTGGGGTCTACTTAAAATATCCTGGCTATGTCTTCTTTGCCTCATCCCTTCATGTGTTTATGCACATTGATAAGAGGTGCTTCAGTCACTTGACTATCTTGGTAGCCCTCCTTTGGACTCTCTCCAACACGTGTAGGTCTCTCTTGTACTGGGTTGTTTGTTAGCTGCTATTTTCAGCTCATTTTCTGTGAGATCCCAATGGCAGATTCAAGATTCATTTTCTCTCTTTTGCCTGAATTGGCAAGAATATCCACTAATTTTTGTCAAGTAAGTGTTAAAGCACATTTGTAATGTTAAATATGCAGTCTGGCATGGCAATGGTTAAATTCAAAACCACTTTGAATAGGAAGTGAGGCAGGCGGACACAGTCGCTTAGTGATTCAGCCCCTTGGATTCATTGGCAAAGTACTAATGGAAAATAAATGAAAACTTCAAAACTCTTTTTAAAAATGATCCAGATATAACCACATTATCTCAGTCATCTCTGTGTTTCTGGTGGCTTGTCTGTGAGCAGTGATGTGTTGCATCAGATTGCCACGTTCCAGGTACTGGATGTCAAATCAAATAAGTGCAAAGAAACCTAGCAAACATCAGACTTAACATGATTCATCATGCAGAACAATCAGCATGTTGCAACTCTCTGTAATCTGTGCTTTAAAAGATGTAAGTGTGTTTTTCCCTTCTAATATATACTTGCAGAATAGAAACTAGCATCTTAAATGCGAAGTGTGTTGGATCTAAGCCAGATAGTGTGGGGGGGGGAACGAGGATTTTGAATGAATAAGCTCATGGACACTCTTCATTCTTTAGGAAGAAAATTTGGAAATCTTTCCAGGCAAACTGTGTCAGTGGTGTGGGAGAAATAAAACTGATCAGTCCCCATTTTCCACAGACTTTCCTTGTGTGTCTCAGTTTTCCCCAAGTGGATATATATTTTAGTGGATCTCAAGGAGACTAGGAAATAAAATCATTGCTGAATTCAAAACACTTGAATACAGTGCTAAAAAGAGGACAGAAATTCAGGTGAGAGATTGAATGTCTTAGATTCTTTCTTACTTTGCTGCAAGGAAGAAATAAATAATCAAGTAAATCCTGAGCTGACACTGAAATCGTGTTTTTTCTGTCAGGCTGCTGTGAGCTTGAGAAGTTGCCAGTATCTCCACCTTGTACCAGGACAAGGCTTGGTTTTGGTTGATTCGACAGAAAAGACAAACCAAGATGTTTCCACTTCCTGAGGCTGCAGAGCCTGTGAAACTCAGTCTTAACTGGAAGCCGTTCTTAAGAAGAAAATCATTGGGGTGTTAAAGAGTCTATGCTGCTTGCTGTTTGCAAGTAAACTGGTCAGTAGAGTTAGAATTACAAACTGAAGTTACTAAGGATTTATTATACTTCATAATGTCACTTTAGTCTATCACTAGGACATATTTCTAGGACTACATAGGACACAGCGATGTCTTTATTTCTTGAATGTTTTTTCTTGATGAGCTGATGGAATACACTTATGCAACAGTCCCACAGCATATACTGGTATGTAAAATCATTATTACATTTTTACTACTAGCTTGGATTAATAATTCATTAATGGCTTGAATTAATTTCTTAATAATTTATATAATTAAAAATCCTGCATATTGTAAAGATAGGAGAAAAGATTGAAGTTAATTAAGGATTTATAATCAGCTGGTGTAAAGCTAAATTAAAGAGGACTGCAACCATATTTGAAGTCAGACTGAAAAAGATGGAAAAACGAAAATCATTTATTGAGTCATGATCAACAGGTCAACCCATGAACTACCAATATTTGCTACTATATTTTAATCAAGAGTAATTTCAAAGAACTACAAATGCTGAGAGTCTTATAGCTATCTCCCGGTGTTTACATTGAGTGAGAAAAGATTGCATTCATTTTCCCTTGCTGTTTAATACAACGTGTGCTGAAAAGGTGTGCAAATAAGAACTGACAGTCTTTCCCCTTGATAAGGATGCTCTTGGTCACCTCAGCACCTCCTGGAGAAATCTACAGGTCTGAAAGGGGAAGTTACCCTTCAAGATTGGTCACTAAGTGGCCTGTAGTGAAAGGCACCCAGTCCTCTTCTTTGAAGGTGTGGGGATAGGCTGTGGGTTTGGTACAAAGGAAGGAGAAAAACAGAAGCAAGCACCTCAGTGTTCAGTGATGGGTGTCACAGATGTTTCTACTGTGACTGAGTCCTTTTGCTCCAGACAGGATGTACGTGACCTCATGTGAGGTGTAGCACAAGAAAGAATGACAAGCACCCCGTTGTCCTTGGGGACACAAATGTTGTATGAAAATGGCAAGGCACTCATCATAGCGTGACAGTAGTGCACAGAATCACAAAACAAACCAGAAATGTTCCTCTGCTCTGACTGAGTCTACTTGTGAGCTGCAAAATAGCAACTTGAGTCCACTTAGTAAACTGGGGATAGATGCCAAACAATGTCATTAAGCAAACAACAGCAGAATCAGCAAATCTGTCCTCCAAAAACCCTTTCCTTGTGGTAGATTAGTGCATAAAGGAGACACAGCAGTCATATTAATTATTTTAGGTGATGCGTTGTGCTTCCAGTAATTGCCTGTACTGGTGTCTTAGAGAATTTGAAATGACTGCAGCAGCTGTATTTCATGGTTCATACTGGTACAGTAATATCTCTATTTATTATTCATATTTATTTACTTCCACATTTCTTTTGTGTGTGTTAATGTTTGTTGTATCTTGGCGACAGAGTGTAAATGTTCCTTCTTCTGGGAAGGGTACTGAGTCTGGTTGGGATGGAGTTAACTTTCCCCACAGCAGCCCATATAGTGCTGTCCTCTGCACTTCTGGCTAGAACAGCATTAATATTGCATCAATGCTTTGCCTAGTGCTAAGCAGTGCTCACACATAATCAAGACTTTCTCCAACCCCACCCCAAAGCCAGGAATCTCCTCACACAGAGTTGTTCCCTTGATCTAACTTTGTAAAGAGAAGTGGAATCAAAACATAATAGAGTGAGTTAGTCTGGAAGGAACCTCTGGTAGTCTTCTGATCTAATCCTCTGCTCAAAGTACGTTCCATTTTCAAGGTAGATTCAATTGTCCTGTTACATCGGATTGGTCAAGGTTTTTCCAAGTCAGGTTTTGAGTATCTCCAAGGATGGAGATTTCACTTCCTCTCTAGACTCTTATTCCAGTGGTTAACCACCATCATCAGGGAAAAAAAAATTAAGAGTCCAAACATTGTCTTTGGTTGTTCTTTATGAATAGTCAACACCCCTTTTCTATAAACTCCTATTATGGAGTTGAAAGTTGAAGGCAGAAATAAGAATCCCTCTTAGCCTTCTCCTCTTAAGGCTGAACAAAATCAGCTCATTCCACCTCTCCCCATATGTTACATGCTGTAACCCCTTGTCATTTTAATGGCTTTCAGCAGGAATTAACTCTGCATATCAAAGTCTTTCTTTTACTGGGGAGCCCCACACTGGGCACATTGCACTAGTTCTCTAATCAGCAGGGATGTGTGTGGCTAGCATGACACTGGTAAGCTTAACTCCCAATGTTTTCCATCAACGTCAAAGCAGCTTCTGAGCAGAGTCTGGAGTGAATTCATGTCTGTAGATACAAAATGAGATGCTTTCACTGCTTTAGATAGTAGCTGAGGAGAAGCAAAAGCATTTGTTGTTGAAACAAATACGATATTTTATTGGTTTTCCCTCAAGAACCCAGACTTCTTAGCTTTGTGGGGGCTTACAAATTCAAAACAGATCCTGGGTAATGGAGCCATGGTGCATAAGCACAGAAGGAAAGGAACAGGTGAACACCAGCTGACAGTGATTACCACTTTCCTTTTTGATTGCTGACGGTTATATTCACTACAAAAGCATTCTACTGATCTGAACTGAAGTGCAAGAATCACCAAAGTGTATCTCCAGTCCACCTCCAGCCCAAAGCTATGAAAAAATAAGAGCAAAAGAATCTTCTCATTCTGTTAGGACTGGACATAATTATTTGACACCAGATGTCATATTTTCATCAAGGAAAGGAAAAAAGTGTGCTTTGGAATACCACAGAATCACAGAAATGTAGGAGTTGGAAGGGATCTCAAGTCCAGCTATCTAGAGCATAGAGTACAACCCCCATGCAAAAGTAGATATAGGTTAGAATATTCCTTACCAGCTTTACTTGCTGATTGAGGTCAATAGCTGCGTAGGTGTTATTGCAGGCTGAAAAATGAAGATGACTTGGGATGTTTTGCTTATATTTTTAATTTTCATGTATGTGGCCATATATTGTCCTGAAAGACATGGAACAGTACATATTAAACATCACTACTTCTCACAATGTGGTGTTTGTAGGCATAAAATGTCATTTGTTTAAATTACTTACTTTTCATTAAAATGGTCATCTCTAAAGATTGCTTGGACATTGAGTCATCCTCCTGTTGTTGGAATTTATTGAGTATCACTGTAGTCTCCATTATGCGAAAGACTACAATAACAAAAATCAGTGCATCAGAGTTATGATACAAAGGACATGCTTTTTATGATCAGATACTGCAGCAGTTGTATAGAATATCTGTTCAGAATAAACACGACAGACTCTAGAGGCAGGACTGGTGAATCACTGAGCTCTGCACTTCTTCCAGTCTCTCCAGGATGCTGTGATATGCCTGTATACTTGTAAATAACTCTGACGTTAGATCTGTTCTTCTTGGGAATGGGGAGAAAGAGAATAAGGACAGATGTCAGGAAACTTCAGTTATTGCTAAGGAACTACAGAGCCAGGGGCAAATACTGCTCTAGTTTCCTTTCTAGAAGTGGATGAATACATTCACCACCATCAGCCTGTGATTTTCTCAGATATTTTCAATCCACTAGACACAAAATAATATCTATGAATAATCCCTGTTCAGTTGGGAGGAGTTCACTGTGGGGGCTTTTTCAGATCCTTTGTGCAGCACATCAGTCAGATACTGCCTTTGTGTCCCTGGACTTTCCAAAAACTTTCCACCTACAACATCACCACTGGTCAGTGTGTACCAGGCAACTTCAAGCTGATTTCCTGAATCCATTGTGAAACCTATCTACAGATGTCTAACTGCAAACGAAGAGAGGTCCCCTGGCTTTAGCTGTGGAGGATCTTGGTAGCTGATATGGCTTTTGTGGTGGTCTCTGTTTAGCCAGCAACTGTGGGATACCCAGCATCTGACCAGCCTGCTTCCCCACCAGCTTCACCACTGGTCCCAATTCTTCTGACAGGTATAAATCAAAGTGACCACAAGACAGACAAATCTCTCAGACAACTGATGGCTCTGAGCTAGGCTTTCTGCTAGCGCTGTGCTACATGTGGATCTAAATCCCTGTTTCTCTGGGTGGATGCTATATTTTGAAAGCCAGGCAGCATTACAGTCCAGAATTCATATAACAGAGAGAATGATTGTTCTTCATAAAGTTAAAAAGGCAATAATGCAAAGATGTCAGAGAAGGAACAAGTCCAAATAAAAACCTGCATTTGAACAGACTCTGAGCTTATCTGTTGGCCAGATTCCTCTACTTTAATAGCTTTTTTTTTCTATTGTGTAAGCTTCTAAATATATCACAGTAGTTTCTGTAGCTGTCACAGGAATGGCAGGTGTTTTTACTCCTCAGGGGTAATATTCATCCTTCTGTCTATCTCTAAATGTACTAATACAGCTCCTTTCATACTGCACCTTGTAATCTTTAGTGTAGTTTCCTTTACAACATCCCTGGGAGGTAAGCAAGTACTGGGAGGTGAGGAAGCACTTTCCCCATTTTACAGAAGTGTGACAGGAAAGAGATACAGAACAGCTGGGTTTTTATGGCTTGTAAACATCTATTGCTCATTTAGAAGAAAAATAAAACCTCTGCAGAATCTTTTTTAATTCATGCATTCTGACTCAGGCTGTGGTAAATCGAGGAGGTGAACATCACCTGTAACCTCCAGAGCGGGTTTCTACTGTGGATGACGCAATGCTTCAGTGAATGGCAACCAAACTGGCTTCATTTTGTTTTGCTGAAAGATTTTTTTTAATTGCCAAGACAAGATGTTGGTGTCTAACACAAGCTTTTTCCTTCAAATTCATTATCTTTGTATGTCTTTACAGAAAGTGTAGAATCAGTCAAAAACACTCTGATGGTCTGCTTTAGCAATAAAATATGCATGGCTTTTGAAAGTGACAATTCTTGTGGAAGAATTGAACAGAATTTCTCTATCAAGTAGTAAAGGTTTTTTGATATTAGACTGTGACATTCTGTTTATCAGCACAGTGTTCGTTTTTGTTTCAATTCAAATTGTGTTGTGTAGCATAGGTGATGATTACATAAAGAGAAAAGAGGAAGATAAGAAATCAGATCAGTGTAAGTGCAGGAATCCTGTATTCCAACTTTGCAGATTTGCTCTTTTGGTTTAGGTTTTGTTTTGTATGAAGGCATGAGCAAATCTTGGAGTGAAAGCATTTCCCACTGGATAGCAAAATCTTGATTTACAACAGCCACCAGTAGGAAATAAGAGTTTTCTCATTCTGTGCTCATCCTCTTTTAGTTTCATTTTGCCTTTGAGGATGTTTTTTTTCTATTTGAACTTCAGAGAATTGGAAGAAAGACTCTTTAGAATACTTAGAATACATACGAAGCAAAATTCTGCCTAGAGATCAGTTTCAAGTTTTCACCTTTCTCAAAGAGGTGTTTTGTTTTTTTATATATTAGCCCTCTATACAGTTCTAAGTGTGTGGCCGCTAGTAATAAGGTAGGCATGTTTTCTTTTGATGAAGTGAACAACAGCTTACAACTACTACCTGTTCCTTACACGTCGAGTATGGCCTGAAACGCCGTGCTTGGAAAAAGCTAGCAGATAAAAAAGCCCTCTGTTCTCATGTCCCTGCTGTTTGATTGGGATGACTTGACAAACATGGTGGAGATACTGTCATTGTTTTGAGTTGCATCCTGTTGCCTGGACAGCAGCATTACAATTACTGTAGGTTCATTAAACTTTCCATAGTTTTGCAGGGTATTTCCAGTTTTATGGGTATATTGTGTCACTGCTGTATACATTTAGCTCATTTACACTAATAACAGTGCCACTGCAGTCAGTAAATATATGAATACTTTCTGATCAAATGGAAATTATGATGCAATATATCTCATTTTTGTGTTCTGTTGTAATAGAGTGATAATGATGTATGAATCTAAGAGTCAAAATCTACTTACAGTTCAGGGTTGAGCTGGTTAACGTGACTGCTCATAAAGCTTGTGAATTTCTGATTTTTGAACAAGGCAAGGTAGTTTTGTTTATCAACATCCTCTTAATTGCTGGTGACTCTGCTGTTCTTTCAGCATATATAAACATAAAAGCATATAAAGAAACAACATAAGACAATTCATTTTCCAGAGACTTTACACTCTGACAAGGAGGAAAGATTTTCTGCAGATCCCGAAGGGAGCGCTAAACTTTTCATGAAGTGACATTCCCAAGTTCATAAAGGTGAGGTGGAAATCTAGTTTTGGAAGTAGAGTTAAAACCAAATCTAACTCTATACCTTAATTACTGTACCAGTTGTGCTTTAACATTTAAGCAATTACTTTTCTGAGGCACAGGACACCAAAGCAGTACATATTAAGTGTGTACTACATTATAAGTAAAGAACATGAACTTCAGGTTCTTGCTGTGTGCTTAGATTTTTGCTGCCTACAGTTAAGACTGCCTGACAAATTCCAAATTCCATTTTTTTTTTTTTCCACAGTTCTTAGAGTAAACAAGTTCAGGATGTAATTTCTCTCACCAGAATTGCCCTCGGGCTGAATATTTTGGAGAAAGCTTTAGTTAAAAATAGTCCCTACATCCCTGAAAACAAGGGGAGAAAGTAAAATATATTTTGTTTTGTCTGAGTGAAAAAAAAATTTCCTCTGTTCCATTGGCAAACTGCTATACCACTACAGGTGGAAAGATGGGCTTCAAAATTATGTTGGCTCCTCCAAACACAAAAAGCATACCTTTAATTTACCAGGTGGCTGTTGATGTTTTAATTTGATCAATGCACACTCGTGAAAGACTGTCACGGTTTTCCATAAGTATTCCATATCATGACACCATGTAGTAAGCTGACACAGGTGGGAGGGCTGCTAAGGGAGAACAACAGCCACCAGAATGGTGCTTCCCACATGGTTTCCGGGTTGCAGGAGTTCCTCCTTCCTTTTCCCTCCAATCGCCATTGTGGATGCATACATATCCTTTCTTCTGAATGTATTTTCCAATTTGTCAGATTTATTGCTCTCAATTCCTTCCATATTGTATTAACTTACATTCTTTTGCTGTTTTAAGTAAAGTAGTTATCTTTTACCTCAATCGCTGGAAAATGGAAAAGCACAAGTCTACTGTTTTCAAGTAATATCATATCTGAGACAATGCACACTATCTATTATCTGATTAACAGGATCTCCCACACAAAATTACAAAGATGAAATAGCTGGCAGGTTTTTGTTATTTTGGGCATGCACTTCTCCACATGACGTGCACATGTCTGCCAGTGAAAGGTGCACTCTGACACGATGTTTACATTACTTGATCCATCTCACCTGTCTTGATTTCCAAAACATTTTTTTCTTTTACTGTTGGTAGTATTGTGGAAGACCTTAGAGGAAACATTTTATGAAGTAGCTTTCTGTTGCTTCTTGTTATTTTATGTGTTTGAAATGGCAGGTTATGCTATGTGTTGCCAGTGGTCAGATTAGGAGGCCCCAGTATGTCCCAACTTCATATTCAAAATCTACCTTAACACTTTCTGTAGAATGCAACACCCAGTGGAATAGCAATATATATTTTTTTTCATCTTTTTGCTTTTGACAGTGTTTTAAGATTCATATCTATACTTACAAAGAACCATTTTGTTGTAGACATACGTGCACAACTCTCTGAAATCTCTTATAAGTTATCTGGCAAAATCTAAGCAGACAGTTTCCCAGATTACATGGCTGTTTTAGCCAGCTGCTCCAGGCAAGATGTACATCCAAAGGGCATTGGAATTTAAATTTCAAAGCCTTCATCCAACTTCACTGTAGCCTACCTTATGTAGCCAACTGGCTACAGATGTAGAAAATGTTGTCACTTTACATTCACTGTATATCTCTTCCGGAAAATCCTGGCTTCTTTTCCTACTTACAGACAACACTGTATTCATCCATCCTAACTTCAAGAAATTTATCTGAAAAACTAGCTTTATGTACCACTACCCCTCATACTTCTGCCAGTTCGTATGCATCATTAAACCCAGAAAACACTAATAATCCTGAGAAGACACAAAAAAAGGATCTGTCCCTTGATTTACTAATTATTTCCTCCTAGAAAGTGAGACCAACGTCCTGATGGTCACCTTTCTCTGTAGTACACTGACCTTCGCAAGTCGAGCTTAGGGATGAGGCACTCTTTAATTTCTAGCTACTAAGCTTTCACCTGTTGGTGGAATTTGTCCTTCCTCCAATGGCTCAGATTAGCTTCTTTTGAGAACAAGAGATTTGTGCTCTTTGAGAGCATCTTTGTCAACTCCTTCTGACTGGCACGCTGTGGGAGTTGAGATGGGCTAGTACTAACGGCAGCACCTTTCCTCTTCCTTGTCTCTGATTCCAGCCATAGCTTGTCATGCTCTGCTCTGAACAGGGGAACAAGAAACCTGATGGATTATCCTGTCCCTGAGGAGGAAGCACCACAGACCACAGATAGGGGAAGAAGTTGGCAAGTACTGTTGCTCTCAGGCGTGTAACCTTTCTCCTCGAGTACAAAAGGCTGTTGCGAACACTGGATGATAGATCTGTCCCTTGGCTGCGTTTCAGTTGCTGTCGAACAAGGAGATGAGGGTGGTCCGGAACATACGGGACCTTTGGCACAGAGAACACATTCCGTATTTTCAGGTTTAACTATTCATCCAATCCTCTCCAGCCAAGAGCTTAGCTCAGAAGTAAGGTCTGGTTTCAAAGTCATGTCTACTGATTTTTCCACATGCCTAACTAATTCTCTGGCTCATCTGAGGCATGTTTAGCTTCTTGTGCCTAGTCTTCAGCCTTCACAGTTGTTAAGTGTGTTAGAAAGTTCTTGATGCGAAATCCACGGCACTTCTTGGCTTGTATTTCCAGACCACAGAGTCTGCACGCAGACCTTGCTGTACTGAGGTTGTGGCTCATTGCAACTCAGGAGTCACTCATAAGGGTTAGAGCGAGTCTTCAATTGCCAACAGTATAATTATGTTCCTACCATATGAACCATCCCATCTGGGCTGCCAGCTGAGTAAAGGCGGAGACACTGGGACACTTGCTTTACTCTGATCTCTTGAACCCATCTGACAGTGACTGACCATAAGGATAGACACAAAGCCCTCTTACAGTCATGACTAAAATCTGTTACCAACATCTTTTAATGGTTATGGACCCATGGATTGGGGAATCAAGGTGGGACAGCTTTCCTTGGTGCTGTCTGGAATCCTTCTTTTGACCAACCTTGGGATAATCAGCCATGATTATACCTGGAGACCCATTATGAAGATACCAGGATCTCTTCCTTTTCATTTCTTGATAACCTTTTGGGCTGTTATTAGGGCTTTAAATCAATTAATTCCACTTGCCATTGTTTAAGCCTAACTTGGTCAGCAAAAGGAAATTAATGATTTTCCACTTGCATTTGTAGGTTTTACAGACCTCCAGGGTATGTAGGACTGGGTGTATTTCTATGTACATCTCCTTTCAATTTTCAAGAATTATTCGTTTTCACCTATGTGTTCCAAAAAGCTGTTGTATTCATAGCAATATTCTTCCTGCAGCCTCAGGACAGGCCAGGTTTCACTTTCTGCTGGCAGGCTTACTACTTATTCTTGCTGGTGGTGGAGAACACTTTCCATGGGAAGACTGAAAAGATATTGAAAGTATTATGGTGAACCATCAGTCTTTTGTCTGGCTGTCCTGGTGCCCAAGGATAAAGAACATTCATTCTGCTGATCTTTCTCCTCTGTGCTCTTCTGGGTTTCTACCCTGTACTCTTTCCAAATGTCACTCTCTTTCTAATGGATCACTTTTATTTGGGATCTTTTTCTTTGCAAATACATGCGAACAAGATTATACAAAACAGGTAAGTTTTGGGTGATGTCCAGAACAGGGAAGAGAATCTTGTATCCTATCATATCACTGTAAGTCCTGCACTGTAATGAGATTTGAGCATTTTGAAATGGGCAAAGCATGACATGGTCAGATGAGCACAGAGACAGAACATTTAAAATAAGGCAAGACCTAGGTGGCAATGTTTCCTTCTACAGAGGGAATTTTAAATGAGTATCTGACTAATGTTTCCAGAGATGAGCCTGGTTGAATGCCAAAACACAATTTTTGTAACCTTTAAATCTGAACTATGTAATTGTTGCATGAATCAAAAGAAAAATCAGTGACAGACACGAACAAAGAAAATCTGTCAGTTATGTGGAATGGGGAAAGATTTATGTTGTGATCAAGACAGCAAAAAGAGTTGGGGGAGTTCAAATGAAGCCAAAAAATAATAATAATAGTGTTGAAATTAAATTATTTCCCTAGGTTGAAAAGAAATTTCAGTTATAATTAAAAAGCCTATACGCATGTGACCTGCTGTCATCTAGAAACAATTATAATCCTTCAGTGGCTGAGAAAACAGATGCAGTCCCTCTGTATGGCTAAATTAAACCCAGTTCTTTCTCCCCCTTTGATAAGACATTCCAAAGTGAGCCAGCATACACAGCTATTACACACTAATTAGTGAGACAAGGCACAGTCTCAGATTACCAAGCAGCCAAGCAGCCACATGGCCACAGCCCATTTCTGCCTATCTGTGTGTCCCCTTGCATCTTACTTTGTAATAGCAGATTCGAATAATTGTGCAACACCAGCCACAATGGTGTAAAGAGGCAAATCTTGTAAAGACAAGAAGTATCTCTTATCAGCCAGCTCATATAGCTGGAAAAATTAATCAAACTTTCCACTTCTTTAATCTTTCCCAAAGGTTTGTGTGCCTAACATCTTGTCCTTTTTCCCAACTACATTTGCTACTTGAATAAAAGATATGGTCTCTCTCTGCAAGCTTGCCTCCCTCATATCAGATTCAGGACAGACAGAGGCCATTCACTCTCTCTTTAATCCATGGGGAAAGAGTAATTATTCTACAGTTGTAGTGACCTATGTGATAGGAGGAAGAGAGCTGGACTGCTTCTCTACATTTTTTGCATTTCAATTGAAAATATCTTGCTGCACTCTGGCAATATTGAAATAGCCTCTTGGCTGTTGGAGGCTGCCCATAGGACTATAATTTCGTAGCACAGACAACAGAAAGTGGAACAAGATGACCCTGTGATGGGAGCAGGGGCCTGAAGTCATTTCTCTTACAACATAAAGCTGCTGAAAAGACTAATAATTGGAGACTGCACTTAAGAGCCTGTTAATAGGATTCACCTTTCTAACCAGTGTGGTAGCTGGTAGGGTTACCTCTGAGGTCATTAATTAGCCTCTATTTTAAATGAACCTTCCTCCATGTAACTTAATCTCACTAAACTTTGCAACTTCAGTGTTGTTTCCATTTCAGGCATATGGCTTTCCCTCAATGAGACTGTTAGCATGATAATTTCCCCCTTGCCAACAGCAATCAAGAAGTAGTAAAACAAGTTAGAATCTTTATTCATATGTTAGATTTTCCTATCAAAAAAGATACATTTGCATCTTAAATGTAGTTTACTAAAAAGCTGCTGATTTCAGTATGATGTCAAATTTAGAGAAGAACACAGTGTGCTTACTTCTAAGGCTCATCTCTTTGCTTCTTTTCCAGAGGTGTAGAAAGACAGTCGCTTAATGAACCTTTGTTAATATGCACATTTATATGATCTGATTGGCCCCTGCAGCAGCCTAGGAAAACCTGTGAAAAGACAGCTGCTGGATTTACTGAAAACCCCCTGCTAATTGGAATTATTAATTGTTAACAGTTATATTTACTGCAAAGGAAAAATATAAAGGAAATAATAGAAAAGCCCTCTATTTTTAGAGCAAGGCAGGCTGCTAACAAAATGACAGTAATGGCTGTCTGATGTGTAGTTGTTAAATGACATATGATCAAGTTTTAATTACGTGTATTTTTTTATACCAATCCTACAGGCAAGATCAAAGTGTGTGCTTCCTGTGAGATTTAAAGTTGTCTCCTTCAGGAGCCCAATTTCTCCTAATTGCTGGACTGACAGACAGGTAGCTGCAGAGGGTGCAGTCTAGACAAGCAATGCGGATGTTGGTCCAGCTGAGTGACACTTTCAGACACATGATTAATTCAGTATAACTTTAAGTGTTTTGCTGTCTTGGAGTATCAGGTCATTGCAAAGGACCTGACACAGTGAAAAAAACTCAGAGCCAGCAGCACAGATGGGAACCATGTCCAGGACCACACCTCCAGCTGGCCCCTTCTTCAGAAGGTGGCCCTTCCTTCCAGTGTCACAACCTGGACACTGTCAGTCTCTTGCTACTTAAAGCTACTTGAAAGAAAAAGGTGATGATGAAAACTGCAGAAGTACTGTAAAAAGCTGGGATGTCCAGTTATTTGGGAAGGGGCTGTGGTTTTGTCTGGGCTTGGTCCAGAAGTTATGGGGGCGATGACAGAACTGTCATGCTGGGGTGCAAGTCAGGGCTGGTAGAAATTCCCTGCTCCCTGGAGCGGCTTCCTGAGGAGGGGAAGTGTTTTGCTTTGCTTTTCAGCTGGGGAACCCAAACTTCGGAGTGCTGTGGGCAGCCTTGGCAATTTACCAAGAGCCTCAGGCTGCCCCTAATCTACATAGACATTTGCATAAGTGTTTTTTTGTTCTGATTTTTTTTTTTTTTTTTATATCTACAGTGAGACAAATGTAGGATGTATCCTTGCTCTGGATATCTTTTTTTTTTAGAATTTAAAATTCTTGGAAGTGTTCATGGTATGCTGGCATGGTTTTACACAGCAGACATCCTTAGTGGAACTTATGCATCAAGTTTTGAAAGGAACAAATCAGTGCACAGCACCAGTGCTTTTCATCCAGAACCATGTTCCAGCTTGCTCTGGTACAGCTCTTTTTAGGGAGGAAAATCCCTTGGGTACCTCAAGAGGAGATCTTTCTTGAGGTTCAGTAGGGAATTGCACTTGGGAGCAGGAGAATAACTCTTGAACAAACAATAGGAATGAATGTTTTAAAATACACCACAATCTGGAACTGTATACCCTGTTCTCAAAAATTATAGGAAAGAGTGTGGGTCTGGGGAGAGGTTCAGACATTTCAGATGTTTTGGCTGTTTCTATGCCTATACATTTCTTAGTGGTTCTGTGGCTTAAAGGAAGGAGAATACTCTCCAGTAAATCTCCTGCTCCTAGGAAATCTCCTAGCATATAAATCAGCTGCTCCGGTTGGTTGCTGGAGATAGGATTTTTCTATTTGCCTATATTTGTTTTATCCCTGTGAAGAGATTCCTAGAAACTGCTTGTTGATTGAATGCTTAGCTGATCAGCTTTCTCCTCACTATGTAATACAGGAGCAGCTCAAGAAAATTGCCTCATGATCTGTAAATACTGGGCAAAATATGATTTTATGTCTGTCATTTGAGTGCATTGCAATAAGCACACTGTAGGAAGTCCCATATCACTGAGACCGACTGTGTTGAGGTTAAAATAAGTCTTCATTTCTAGTTACCTACAGCAACTTAGCATCTGGGGGGCCTGCAATGTCCTGGCAGTGTGGTTGAGTTCTGGCATTAATTTCTTTCATGACTTTGAACAATCCTTTGTAATTCTTTAAAACTGTCACCTCCATTATGTTTCTACCAATAAACCACTCATTTTTCCCCCGGGTTCCTACAGTTTTGAGTAGGGGATATTCTGGATTTTCTGTAAATCAAGGGCCCTTCACTGCATGGAGGGAGGAAAAAGGAGGGACGTTTCTGGGCAGTTGTTAGGAGATGGGGGGTTTGGCAGTGATGGAAACAAGGGGGAACGTGACCTGATAAAGTTTAGTGACAAACCACATCCTTGCCTCTCAAGCAGCACTGGAAATTCTCACTCCTTTTAAGTTGCAGCCCAAAGCCATTGCGGTTTTACTCGTGTGTGGCCAGTTGAGGAGGTTTGGAAAAGGAAAGACATCAGTGCACATACCATAAAGGCTCTGTAACGACCCAAATAAAATGAAGAAATGAACAAAAGAAAGAGAATCTACCAATGACTATATTCATCATCATATTTCAACCTATTTCATAGTTTGAAAGAAGGCAGGAAGATGAGTAATGGTGAGTGAACTCTTGAAGCTGGCAACACAAAGTTTGTTTGTTTAAAAAATTAATTCCAGGGTCCTCCTCCCTCCATTGCTTTCCCACAGTGGTACATACAGCTTGCAAGGCCCTGAGCATGCATTACCTCTGCAGGCTGCTTGGCCTTGCCTGAGGAGAAGAGGGACCTCCACAGTGCAGGAGGTGTGGAGTACAGCTGCCCAAGGAACGTCCTGCCCTCCCTGGCAGCTCCATGCACAATGCCAGGAAGCCGTACCTGTGAGATATCCACTAGCAGATGACCTTTCTGATGAACAGACTTAGACATTGTGGATCAAGCGTTTGTGCCTTTCTGAAGCTTGTTCTTGTGAAAATAGTGAATGTTGTACACTGGCTCCTTCCTTGACTGCATTTCAGTCTTGTAGCTCTTCTGCAGATTTACCACCGAGCAGTGCCAACAGGAACTGTGGATTTTTTTACATAGATGATGTTCTGTTGGGAGCAGGTTGAAAGTTCTGATTTTATTTTAAATTGGACAGCCTCACAGACAGTGCATATTTGTGTTCAATTATTCTTTTAAAGCACTTTTATTTTAACCATAACCTTTCTCAAATATGATGCTTTAATGTTGTGGCGATTGTGACTCAAGGCAAGAAGAAAATATTACTTTACACAGGCTATGGCAGTGTCCTGGGGGAAGACATGGAGATTCCCTTCTCTCTCAGAAGACTCATCCCCACCCTGCCCCCACCCCAGAAACCCTCCAGCCTGAGAATGTTCTTTATGCATATTCTTTATGTCATTGGAAAACAAATGCACCACCTTACACCAGCAATCCCATAGAAATGCACAGATATAACTGCTTCAGCTGAAGATTCAGGGAATCTGGGGTGCAGAGTGGGTCTAAAAACCAAATCAACACCTGCCATGAGAGTATACAGCAGAATAAATACATCTTTAACACATAGCTCCATTGTGTGTATATTTCGTAAGAAGCTATTTCATAACCTGTTGGGAATAAAAGTGCTGGGAGGACCCAAAAATGATCGCCAGTGGCTCTCGATGACATAACGCCTATGTTCCTACACACTGGCACATGCAGACAGACTTTTCCCTCCTAAAAGTCTGCTAGCACATAGCTGTTTCACATGAGGCGGTGCATTGCAAGCAGACATGAATGACAATGTTGCTGACAAGCCTGACAGTCTGAAATCCACACAGTTTTGCATTATTCTGCCAAGAGAGATAAAAGTGAACGTCTGAGTTTTCTCAGTTGCATGCCTCTTCCTAAAGATCAGACCCTGATGGGCCTGAGAGATTTTTGAGGGGTTCCATGATTCTGGTTTTTTTTTTTTCATCCTTGAAAATCTATCTTCATAAAATTCTTTGTCTTAAATATTCCTCTCTGAGAGCAAATCAGATGAGAGACATGGGAGCCAGTTCTTTCAGACTGAATTCATACTGCTGTTCTGCGGATGGAGTGAGTCTGGCAGATATTTTAAAGGGAAGGCACAATCATCTCAGGCACATTCTACAAAATCATTTTGAATGGCAAGCCTCTATGTTCAAGTTAGATGTACATATATACTTACATGTATATATATGTATATATATATATATGACATATCAGTGCTTTATAACTACAAGCACTGATCACCTATCTACAGCTTGTCCAGACTGAAGGAAGTCTAAGACTCCACCTTGGTTAACTCAAAGTAGATGGTAATAAGTAGAATTTAGTTTATTTATCTTATTATTCCCTCAGCAGTGCAGTGACATCAGTCACTCCTGAAAATCCGTAATTTGTTGTTTAGTCCTTAATATAAGTATTACCTCATGAGGTTACCTGCCACTTTCCTTCTTTATCTCATATACAGGTTCTTTTCCACTTCACCTCCCTCTCTTTAAACTAGGAGCTGCTTGTCTGTCCTATTCACAGATAGTAACTGTCTTATCCCTGTTGGTATACTTTGTTTTCCTAGACGAGCTGGGGCCTATGGCCCTATAGATAAGTCCCTCTATTGTTTATTGCTTCTCACGCATTCCTTTCCTACAAGTGATCTGAACAACCTAACTGACTCTTCTGTGTTTACCTGGCTTCTGGCCATGTGGCACAGGCTTTTAGCCTTAAGAATACATTGCTATCTAGAATTACATCCTATTAAGGATTTTAAGGATATTACTTTCCATCTATAACCACAGCATGTCATTTTACATACAATTGCATCTTGTTTTCTTTGCAAATTAGCACTGCAATACCATGATCTATGTGCAAATCAGTAACAGATTTATTAGCCACCCACCTTGCCTTAGCTTGTAATGACTCTGATGTCATCCTTGGAAGCCTGAAAAAATAAATCTCAGATGTCTTGCAGGTTGTGACTTCAGTTTTTTACTGGATTTAAGAGGTGAAACAGATTTATGAATACTTCAGCAGCCTAGATTAAAAGCTGGAATTCATTGATAGTAAGGTTTGGTCTGTCGTATAGCGCTGTAGTGATCATCAGTATTGATTAAGAATCTAGACAGTATTTGTATGCCTTCAGCTTAATAATTCTTTCCTGTACATTCTAGCACAAATGTATAGAATATCCCTGTAAATATATTGAGATGTCTATCCTATGGTATTAATAATACATTGGCCTCTGAGAATGAATATTTACCACACTTTAGTAAGTAAGTGGCGGTGGATTTTAAGTTTCTCAATTTAAATGCAAGAATGACCCACTCCTGGTAGAGAGAACATATGGCTTATTACAGTAAAGCACACCACTTTTTATTGTTGTCGGGAGAAACCTTCCAACCCCTTTAAATTATATGTTAGAGGAGCTGCTTTGAATTGTTCAGCCTATTTAAAGAGAAACTGATGTTTGACTTATTATCATCTGGCATTTGCACACACAGTGTCAATCAAAAATCTACCACTACAAAAAGCTTGCTCCTACCCTTAGATTGCTTTAGAATACCCATTATTTTTATTTTGTTTCCAAACATGGTCAGAATATCCTGTGTTTTCTGAATATGTCTAAAAGCTCTTTCTCACACTCAGAGAAGAAAGTTCACCATGACTATCCTGAGTGGTTACATGGTATTTCACCCCAAATCAATATGTGAGATTTTAACAACAATAGATATGCAAAACCTAATCCCAGTAAAAGGGAAAGGAAGTAGGGTGAGAAGCTTCATGGCTTGGTGGTAGTGTGGGCAGTCATTCTACTTTCGTTGCTAGAGCTGATAGGGTCTTGTGCAGACACTTTTTCTAGGCTGCTGCAACAATGTAATGCTGTTATGATCAGCATTGTATTTGTGATATTTGCATGGTGTTGCTATACCTCATACATGTTTAATTCTATTTCCTGCTGCCACAGTGTCGTGCCAGGGTCGTGGGAGGGTGATGATGGGATCAGTGATTTCGTGTTTAGCCATGGCATTGGGTTGGTGAGAACAGTCTGGAAGCATATTGTACAACATTGAAATACTGGATGATGTTCCTACTGGCTGGTGGCAATAACTGCTCTGGGTTTGGGCTGCAGTTCTGCAAATTCTTATCATAGATGCAGAGAAGAATAGGGGTGGAAAAACTCCTCCAGAGCATCTCCCTGCCTCAAGGCATGGAAAATAGAACTTAAGTAATTCCTGATAGCTGTTTGTCTCATCTATCCTTAAAGACATCCAGTGCTGGAGACTACACAATCTCCCCAGACAATCTGTTGCTGGGCTTCACTGTCCTTGCCACTGAAAACATGATATTATCTGCCAGGCATTTCACAGCGGACAGTTTCTTCCAGTCTTTATCTTTAATTTAGGATGTGGGCCAGGGTTGAGAGGTTCACCCTGAAAAGTTCATTCTCAGCTATTCTGACATTCTTTAAATGACATTCTGTCGTCCCTCAGTGAAGCCGAACATATGCTGTTGAATCTGTGAGCAACTGTGTACATCACAGGAAGAGCAACAGCACACTGTTAGCAGAGCCTCTGGTCCCTTCCAAACGTTGCATAAACAAGCCTTGAATAACTGAAAATCTAGCAGGCTGGCATTACTCCCACACTGTCCTTTGCTAAGCATCCCACACCAGATACCTCTGCACTCTAACATAAAGCAAGATGAGGAACATCCATTCTTCTTGCCATAAGATGTTGTTCTACATTTGTGAGTCAATGACTGTTTGACCCTTCAGTTGTCACAAGACAGGGAAATAGCCTTGGAAGTTTGACAAGATATAAATACTTTCCTTTTTGCCCAGAATTACTGGGATTATATGCAGGTTTGTGCAGGAAGGATTATCACATGAATGGGTCTTAATTTTGCTCATTGTATGTGTAGTTATGTCATTTCTGATCCTGGAATAGTAGCAAAATTTCTATAAAAGTATCAGCAGTTTAGAGGTCATAATAAGCAACTGAAAAGTAGGGACTGAGTAAAGCCAGTTTCAAAATGCCATGGGTCTCACATGACTACAAAAATCCTCTTCTATTTTAATTTCCAAACTGGGGAGAGGGAATTAAATCAGCTACAAGTTGCTTAACCTTTGCATGAGAGCACCATAACTGGGAAGGATGAAATAAGTCCATTATCAGTAACAGACCAGCAAACCCATTTGGGAAGTTCCAATTGATCCTACTTACCCCCTCCAGTGCCGTAGTGAAAATTACTGTTTGTGAATTCTTCTTCTCTTTGTGCAGCTCATCTCATCCCAAGGTTTAGAGCTTTGTAAGACATCCAACATGCTTCAAAGGCATCATTGTGGAAAGCATCATACTCCCTGCATGCTGTCACTGCATCGACGTGGCTGTGCATTAGTTAACTACTGATGGTAGCCAATAAAATCAAATATACACATTTGCAAATGATAATGGATGAAACAAACAAACAAACAAACAACAACAACAACAAACAACTCAGTAATGCCTTAGCAGACTCTGCTTACCTTGATCTTGTTTTACTGTCACAGTAGCCTGTCCACACTGGGGAAAACACACCCACTTCTACAATCTCTTCAGCAGGAAAGATATACTTGAAGGGTTTCTCATAGGTAATTATTTACAAATTCCCTGCAACTACGCTGCCTCTGTTTTGTTCTGTTTTTTTTTTATTAACCTAATAAAATATATTATCAGGAGAAAAGCTTAGAGTATACAGCAGTTAAATTTATATGTGTTTTTCTAGTATGACAAATATTTTGTTATAGTTTGCTAGCAATTATTCAGAATAACGCAAACAGCTTGGGATGATTGTAGCCTTGTGAATTGACATTTGAAATATTTATAAGTACAGCCATCCTGCCATATGGGCCCTCTTTGGAGCTATCAGTCACCGCATCCTACTGCTTCTGCGACTTGCGTTCACATCCTAATGCTGTCTGATTCTGTAACTCACGGGTGCGCAGCTACAGGCACCTCTCCCTTAGCAATAGCTGTTAGTCGTGACAAAGGAAGCGAAGGCTTGTGCACGCCTCTTGCTGAGGCGTTCTACAAACACCTGCTTAATGTTTGCATGCGCTGTTTAATGTAGTGCAGTTCATAATATGGCATAATGGATCTCTCTGAAAGTGAGTTTTAAATGCAAAAGCACATATCACTTTGAATAGTGTTATTATACAGTGAGGAAACAGAGGGCATCTTTCCTTGACCTGTTGTTTTACAGGGTCTCTCCTTATCGTGTAAAGTGCATACAATGGCCTGGCTAGCAAAAGCAGGATGTGTCATGTCATTGTTTCCC
>VXAV01008799.1:38141-60055 GCA_013399715.1 Alectura lathami | reverse complement strand
GGAGCACCTCTCCTGTGAGGAAAGGTTGAGGGAGTTGGGATTGTTCAGCTTGGAGAAGAGAAGGCTCCGGGGAGACCTCATTGCGGCCTTCCAATACTTGCAAGGAGCTTACAGGCAGGAGGGGGACCGACTTTTTACATGGGTGGATGATGGTAGGACACGGGGGAATGGGTTAAAACTGAGAGAGGGGAGGTTTAGGTTGGACATCAGGAAGAAATTCTTCCCTGAGAGAGTGGTGAGGCGCTGGCACAGGCTGCCCAGAGAAGTTGTGGCTGCCCCATCCCTGGCTGTGTTCAAGGCCAGGCTGGATGGGTTCCTGGGCAGTTTGATCCAGTGAGCTGGTGGCTGGCAGCCCTGTCCACGGCAGGGGGGTTGGAACTAGATGATCTCTGAGGTCCCTTCCAACCCAAGCCATTCTATGATTCTATGAAAAAAGCTCGAGGGCTATTAAGAAGGATTTCAGGGCGCTGGGGCAGTTAGTTGAAGGATCCAGAGAGCAGGTGGTGTTTGGCTCAATCCCTTGGGTGGCAGGGAGAAATACTGATAGGTACAGGAAAACCCACCTCATCGTGTGGCTAAAAGACTAGTGCCATCGGAAGAATTTTGGCTTTTTTGATCATGGAGTGGTTTATTTTGCACCTGGCCTGCTGGCACCAGATGGGACCCGCCTATCCCAAAGGGGGAAAAGGATTCTAGCCCAGCAGTTGGCAGGGCTAGTTGAGAGGGCTTTAAACTAGATTTGAAGGGGGAAGGGGTTAAAACCAGGTACACTAAAGATGCGCCTAGGAGCGGTGTGCCAGGGCCAAAGGGAAAACTGATAGCCCAGCTGAAGTGCATCTACACCAATGCAGGCAGCATGGGCAACAAACAGGATGAGCTGGAGCCATTGTGCAGCAGGAAAGCTGTGACTTTGTTGCCATCACTGAAACGTAGTGTGACTGCTGGACAAACCGCATGGTGGGACATGGCTGGAATGCTGCAATGGATGGCCATAAGATTTTCAGAAGGGATAGGCAAGGAAGGAGGGGTGGGGGCGTGGCCCTCTATGTTAGGGAGTGTTTTGATGCTGTAGAGGTCGATGCTGTGAATGATAAGGTTGACTCTTTATGGGTAAGGATCAGGGGGAAGTCAAACAAGGTGGACATCCTGGTAGGAGTCTATTACAGACCACCCAGCCAGGATGAAGGATGGACGAAGCATTCTACAAGCAGCTGGCAGAAGTCACATGACCGTCAGCTCTTGTTCTTGTGTGGGACTTCAATACAGCACAGAGGAAGCAGTCTAGGAGGTTCCTGGAGTGTGTGGAAGATAACTTCCTGATGCAGCTGGTAAGAGAGCCTACCAGAGAAGGTGCCCTGCTAGACCTGCTGTTTACCAACAGAGAAGGACTGGTGGGAGACATGGTAGTCGGAAGCTGTCTGGGGAGTAGCGACCATGAAATGATAGAGTTCTCTGTTCTTGGGGAAGTAGGGAGGGGAGTCAGCAGAACTGCTGCCTTGGACTTCCGGAGGGCAGACTTTGAGCTGTTTAAGATTGGTTGGAAGAGTACCTTGGAAGTTGGTCCTGGAGGGCAAAGAGGTCCAGGACAGCTGGAGATTCCTCAAGAAGGAAATCTTAAAGGCGCAGGAACAGGCTGTGCTCATGTGCTGGAAGATGAGCCGACGGGGAAGAAGACCGGCCTGGCTGAACAGGGAACTTTTGTTAAGACTCCGGGAAGAAAAGAGAGTTTATCTCCTTTGGAGGAAGGGGCAAGCAACTTGGGGAGAGTACAGTGCTAAATATGCAAGGAGTGAATTAGAAATGCGAAAGCACAGCAAGAACTTCACCTGGCCACTGTTGTTAAAGACAACAAAAAATGTTCTTACAAATACATCAACAACAAAAGGAGGGCCAAGGAGAATCCCCATCCTTTATGGGATGCGTTGGGGAACATTGCCACTGAGGATGAGGAAAAAGTGAAGGTATTCTGNATTCTCAATGCCTACTTTACTTCTGTCTTTAACAGTCAGAACAGTTATCTTTAGGGTACTCGGCCCCCTGGCCTGGAAGATAGGGATGGAAAGCAGAATAAACCCCCTACAATTCAGGAGGAAACAGTCAGGGACCTCCTACTCAACCTAGACTGTCACAAGCCCATGGGGCTGGATGGGATCCACCCAAGGTACCGAGGGAGCTGGCAGAAGTGCTTGCCAAGCCGCTCACCATCATTTATCAGCAGTCCTGATCAACCAGGGTAGTCCCAGATGACTGGAGGCCTGCCAATGTGATGCCCATCTACAGGAAGGGTCGGAAGGAGGAATTGGGGAACAACAGGCCTGTCAGCCTGACCTTGGTATCAGGGAAGGTTATGGAGCAGATCGTCTTGAGTGCGATCACGTGGCATGTGGGGGACAACTGGGGAATCAGGCCTAACCAATGCGGATTCATGAAAGGCAGGTCCTGCTTGACCAACCTCATCTCCTTCTATGACCAGGTGACCCGCCTGGTGGATGAGGGAAAGGCTGTGGATGTAGTCTACCTAGACTTTACTAAAGCCTTTGATACTGTCTCCCACAGCATTCTCCTGGAGAAGCTGGCAGCCTGTGGCTTGGACAGGTGTACTCTGCGATGGGTAAAAAACTGGCTGGACGGCTGGGCCCAGAGAGTGGTGGAGAATGGAGATGAATCCAGCTGGCGATCTGTTACGAGCAGTGTTCCCCAAGGGTCAGTACTGGGGCCGGTTCTCTTTAATATCTTTATTGATGATCTGGATGAAGGCACTGAGTACACCCTCAGTAAATTTGCAAATGACACCAAGTTGGGGGGAAGTGTTGATCTGCCTGAGGGAAGGAAGGCTCTACAGAGGGATCTGGATAGGCTAGATCGATGGGCTGAGGCCAACTGCATGAGGTTCAACAAGGCCAAGTGTTGGATCCTGCACTTTGGTCACAACAACCCCAAGCAACGCTACAGGCTTGGGGCAGAGTGGCTGGAAAGCTGTGTGGAGGAGTAGGACCTGGGGGTGCTAGTTGACAGTCAGCTGCATATGAGCCAACAGCGTGCCCAGGTGGCCAAGAAGACCAACGGCATCCTGGCTTGCATTAGAAATAGTGTGTTCAATAGCGGTGTTCAAGAAACGTGTAGATGTGGCACTTAGGGACATGATTTAGTGGGCAGAGTGGTGTTAGGTTGACAGTTGGACTAGGTGATCTTAGAGGTCTTTTCCAACCTTTATGATTCTAGGATTCTTGTAGAAACATGCCTAACTGCTGTGGTGTAAAATGCTGTCCCCAGATGTAGGACCTGTAGTATGCCTACTGAGCATCAATGTTTTGCATAGACAACCACCAACTTCCACAGGAGATCAGTATGCTCCCATAGAGAAGTGGCAGCTGCTTGGAGGAATCAGTCTCTCCACAGCACCAGGCAGTCCATCAGTGTCAGATCTAACCCCCGTACACCTCTAAAGGTCCATCTGCCTATGGCCCACTTCCGATCCACAGGCCCTTTGCTGATCTCTCTCCAGTAGCTCCATGTTTCTCATGTAGTGGTGAACCCACAAGTGGACACAGCATTCCAGGTGTGGCTTCACCAGTGCTGGGGAGGATCACCTCCCTTGACCTGCTGCCAATATTTGCCTGCTGCAGCCCAGGACACCATCAGTCTTTGTGGCAAGGGCACATTACTGACTCATGGTCATCTTAGTGCCTGCCAAAACCCCGCAGGCCTTTTCTGCCAAGCTGCTTTCTAGCTGGGTGGCCCCCAGCATGTACTGGTGCCTGGGGTTGTTCCTGCCATGTGCAGGACTTTGCACTTCTCCTTGTTGAACTTCATGAGGTTCCTGTCAGCCCATTTCTTCAGCTTGTCAATGTTCCTCTGGATGGCAGCACAACCCTTTTGCATCAGCCACTCCTCCCAGTTGTGCATTATCCCCTGCCTTGCTGAGGATACACTCTGTCCCATCATCCAGGTGTTTAATGAAGATGTTGAATAGGACTGGAACCAGTTTGACCCCTAGGAGTACACTGCTAGTTACTGACTTTCAAGCAGGTTTCACAGCACTAATCACCACCCTCTGGGCCTGGCCTTTCAGAAAGTTTTCAGTCCACATCCCTGCTCATCCAGGCCATGCCAAAGCAGTCTGTGCACCAGGAGTGTTGCTTCACATCTGGCTTTGCCTTGCAGAACTAAGACGATGTTGCCCAAGCCTGCCTCAACACTGGGACTACAGCCAGCAACATGCAGCACCCAATACTGGGGATGAGAAACACCAGCATATGTTTGTTGTCTTTATTTACAGGGAAGGGGAGATCAGTATTTAACCTTGAGAGCTGTCTTGGCCACTTAAGCCCTGAGAAGCTTCTCCAGATATGAAGGGCTCCGGTCCCCCTCACCCATGGCTGACATGCTGTAGCTGGAGTAATTCAGCTAGTGTCAGCCCCCTGACTGTGGCAGAACTGTCATGCCTCAGGGAGTGTCTCCAAACAGTGGTAGGGATGAAGGGCTGCTGTGGGCCCTCATCACAAACCAAGAGGGAGTCAGTCTGTCCCCAGCTCATTGGGACAGGTATTTCTTTTCTTGTTCTCTTGGCTAAAATAAAAGCTCATCTCATGTGGGGATGGAGAGTGATGGAGCATCAGGTTTCTAAAGTCTCAAGCTTTTAACCATATAGAGCAAAAACAGTGCTCTAGAAGGAGTGAAAAACATCAGAGGGAGCAAGGCTAAGGCTCCAGGCTTTGTGGGATGCCTGTGAGACATGTTTTTTGCTGGGGCAAGTCAGTCCCAGCAGCATTGGCCAAAGGATCTTTCCTGGCTACCATTGTACCCCTTTCTCTGGCTCCCACCAAGCCCCTGCCCCAGCTCATCTGCTCCACCTTCTTCTCTGGGCATCTCCAGCCCTGCAGTACAGCCCCACCAGCCTCTCCTAGGCTGCTGCTATTGCAGCGCTGCCAGGTTAAAGGAGACTAATTGATGAAGTGGGCGTGCATTCTGGGCAGCCCCAGGGATGACACTGTGGGGACAACATATCCTTCACCAGCACACAAGGAAGGAGACACAAGTCACAAGGACACCTGGGCATCCAGCTGGGACCTGTGGACATGATGCACAGAGGCAGATATTAGGGAGCCCAGATACTGCTTCACACTGCTGGCACCCCCTCAGGCTGCTTAGCAGCTGCCTTTCACCATCTGTTGCCACTTTCTTTTGCTAGGGGCTGGTTCTCCATTAACCATATTTATAGACCCAAGTTTCCCTACCCAACAGCAGAACCATTCCAAGTAGGGAATGGCAGATGCACCTCTGACCTTCTGCAGTCTGACTTCCAGGTGTGGGGATGAGCTAGAAGTCCCACCACACACAGCCACCGAGTTCCAGGGGGGCTGAAGGGACTCATGTCCTGTACCCACCCACACCAGGCAGTGAGACTGCTACAGCTGCCACGCTTATGACCAGATACCCAGCATCACCTGCCAGGTCCTTGATGGAGCATGTGACAACAGACCCCACACCCATGGTGGGAAGGTGTGTCAGACACCAGAAGGGATGCTGTTGAGGGACTGAGGTCTGGGGACGCAAGAGACAGTCAGGGGAGTTATGACACATCATTCTGCCATCTGCCAATGGCATTGTGCAGTGCAAACCAGCCCAAACCAGGCTGCTTGAGCCTGAACAGTAACAAGCTGAAGGAGGCAACCGCGGCAAAGTCTGTGCAGCAATGAAGCTGCCACCTCCACCACAGCCCATCCTTTCCCTTACATGGAGACCACAGCGATACCAAAGTAATTGTTGGATGTTCTTCCTCCTGTCTACAAGGTGAGGATCCTGGCCTCAGGACCCTCTTCCCAGCCCCCTCCCAGCAACACCAAGCCTGGCAAATACCTTATGGCAAGTAATTTTACGTTATTCTGCATTTACACAAAAATAGAGCAATTCTATATTTATAGAGATTTATAGCCGGATCCGTGCTGGAGGAGTTACTGAGCAAGGCCGGGAGCTGTGGGCGGTCCAGGCTCCCGAGCAGCCGGCTGCTTCTCATTCGGCATTTCCAACATACAAAATTAAAGGCATTCGTCTCCGTCTGGTTTCTTAAATAGATAAGGGGGGTATGAACGGACAGTATGTACAGGGGGGCAGAGGCAGGGCCTGAGCACCCTCTGCCCACAGCCTCACGCCTGCCGCCCGGGGTCAGTGAGGCCGGCTGCTGGACTCTGAGGGCTGCCGCTGGCGGGGCGGAGTGTAGCCGTTCAGGTAGCCGTTGCTCTGGCGTTTGCTGAGTCCTCCGTTAAGAATGTCCTGGATGTGCTGCACGATCAGGTTGATGGCCACTGTGAGCAGAAGGGAGGGAAAGACAAGGGGGAGAGATTGTGTTAGGATTGTGGCAAACTAGAGCCAAGCCAGAGATGATGACCCTGCTCCCTTCCCCTCCCATCCCACAGAGGGAGGAGCTGCCTGCTGCTGCTTGGTTCCCTCTCCCCCTGCTGAGCCAGGCCAGTGGGGTGAGGCAGGCTCCAGCCAAGTGGAGACCTGACGGCCCAGCTGCACGCCCTGCCTCGGAGAAGCCCCTTTCCCCTCGTGTGGCATGAGCTGGGAGTTGTTTGTCTGGAGGCACCGCGCACACACAGGCTCCCAGGCTTGATCAGAGCAACACAAACTCCCAGGCACCGATGTGCCAGGCGAGAGCAAAGGGGAAAGGCTCATCTCAGTGCAATACATGGTACCAGCACGCTCTCGGGTGGCTGTGGGCTGAGCCACCTCCGTGGCAGCCCCTGCTACCTCCTACCTAGGGCTGCCTGCCAGCACAGAAGGGCAGGGTCTGGGCCTGCTCACCTTCATTATCTGCTCCTCTGGGAATGATCACATCAGCGTACTTCTTGGTCTGGGAAGAAAGAGAGCACTGTGTTACGGGGAAAATGGAGAGCCACCAGGCTGAGGCAATGCCTCTGCTTCCCGCTGCAGGTCGTGCCCCTCTCGTTGCCAAGCCCAAACCCTCAGAGAGTTACACTGCCCAAACCCTCTGGGAGGCACGTTGTTGCTGATAATGCATTTTGGAAGCTCTTATTTGCTTTCTGCGCTGCATTTTGAAGGCCATGCTTTGCACCTTGGCTTCATTTTTCTGAGCTCAAAGAAATGCCAGTAAGAGGCACCCCAAGAAAACCTGAAATCAAAAAGCCTCATTTATGATCACAAGACTCCAGCAGCTGGCACTCTGGGGAACAACCTCCCCCCAAAATCCAACCAGACGTGGTGCAAGAGCAAGAGCTGGCGTGCCCGGCCTGCGTAGACATGCAGGGCACAGCCATGTGATCTGCCTAGGATGTGGGAGAAATTTTGTACCAGCAACACCTGCAAAAAAAGTCTGATTCAGGCCACCAGTCCTAGCCTAGTTTTGCTGCGTCAGCTTTTACAGCCGATCAGCTTCCTGACAGCCACGCTCCACCATCAGCAAGTAGGCCAGCCTGCTGGGCCACGGGGGTCATCTGACACCTCCAGCCACTTCCAGCCCTATCAAACATCTCCAGAACACGCTGGGCCATTTCAGTGCTGGCCCAGAACTGTGTTAGGAGTCGAGTAACAGCAACAGTGGCTGCCGAGCCTGCTGCACATCCACATGCAATCAGTTTGCAGCTGAGCCCACCACTGGGTAGGAGGTGGAGGCAGACCAGTGCAGGGCTGGTGGGTGGGCACAAAGCAGTTGTTTTCTACTCTCCTTGTTCCACATTTCACCCTCCTACACTCCTCAACACAACAGTCTTGATGTGGTGTCTGCTGCTTTGCAAATCTGTGGATTTATCTAGCCAGGGACTCGGAAGGAGGCACCAAGCTGGACCTGCCTCCCAGGAAAAGCCTTTCTGGGACTGACACTCACACTGGACCTTGATCCCCTGACCCACATCTGTGTGAGATGGGGTGAAGGGCTCTGCCCAGCAGCATAGGCACCCCCTGGTGTCCACCAGGAGCAGATCCTGTCTCAGGGCACAGCTAGCCACATGGACCAGCACAGTGATGTTACTGTGGGCAAGGGCTAATGCTGGAGGCAGAGCTTCAACTCCTGTCCGCCCTCATTCCCCATGCTGCATGTCTCTGCTGGCTCATTTCCTCCAGAATAAGGAGAAATGCCTCATATAACCGCCACACCTGCTTGTAAAGCCTCAGGAACCAAGCTGCAGGCTTCTCTTTGTGAAGCAGTGGCCAGGAGGGGCGTGCAATGGCTAGTCCCGCAAACACGCTGTTTCACCTGCATGTTCTCTGGGTCTCCTGCATGCAAAGTCCCCATCTGCTAGGGAGCCTGGCCTCCCACCCTTGCCTCGTTTATCAGCTCCCATAGTCAATCCCTTGTCCCAGGCAGTTCCTGCAGCCCTGGGGCCTAGCAAGGTCTTTCTGCACTACACCTTGGCCTCTCACAAGCTGGGAAATGCAACCTGCAAGGCTGCATCCTGCAGCATAGAGCACAGGCAGAAGCTCCCCTGCTCTCCCAAGCACCCAGGAGTGAAAGATGAAAAGGACAGGTAGGACAGCCTGGAGCAGGAGGCAGGCACAGTGGTCACTGTCCAGGGACAGGGATGTCCTATTCCCTGGCCAGATGCATCTAAGGATCATCCCCCCTTGGCTGGCATCTGGTGAGCTGCCTAGGGTTGGCTTGGCCAACCCCGTGCAGGGAGGGGTTTCTCTCGCTGTGTCTGCCTTCCCACCGGGACGGTGATCTCACCAGCAAAGCAGTGGCTGTACAAACAGTCCTCATCTCGCCCTGACCCGGCCAGCACTGATACCTCCTTTTTTGCCAGTGCCTGAGGGAGAGAGTTCTGGGACACAAAATGCTCCTGTCTGATGAGCTGGCCAGGGAAAGAACCATTTTTGGCATTTGTGAGTGTCACTCCCCATACTTACTGGCAAACAGAACTCCTCGAAGGCAGGCTTCACAAAGGTGATGTACTGCGACAAGATCTGCTCGAGGTCCCTGCCTCGCTCACTGATGTCTCGTAGCACTGGGGGGAAGGTGTAAGGCACAGTCAGGAGCCAAGGCATGAATTACTCCAACCCCGATCCCTTCAGGAAGGTTTTGGCCAGCCACCCAGCTGTTTTCCCCAAAGCCTGTGTTCCTGGAAGCTGCTACCCACATGTCCCAGCACTCCCCAGCCCAGCTACATGTTTTAGCCCACTTCCAAGCCTCCCCGGGAGCCAAGGGATGGCTGACCTGACCAAGGGCTTGTTTTGGCCCCCCTCCCTCGTCAGCTCAGTAGCCACATTCCTACTGTAACCAGTGCCACCCCAGCCCTGACCGCCCCTAGCCCCAGCATCCTTCCTCTCCCTCTGGCATCTGGGGCATTCTCCCAGTGGTCCCAGTGGAGAGGTGCACAGAGAAAGGCACTGGGATCCACACATGCACACACTAAGGCACACTCAACAGCCCACAGAGCTGAGGAGAGCAAAAGCCACCCATGCAGTTCAGCCAGGTCTCCTTGTGCTGTCCCCAGACGGGTGGGATGGGGAGACAAAGCAGGCCCTCAAAAACAGAGGCTGAGGCTATGCTTGTAGAAGACCAGCCCAGAAGGAAGCCTGGAGGCAGGAGAACAAGCTGCCCTGCAACCTGCTGTGCTGTTCGGGCCTTGCACCCTGCCTGTACGAGGCTCTTGGGCTGCTGCCAGCTCTGGCCTGAAGCCACTTCAGCACGGGTTCATGTGCCCCCATTTAGCAGGGATTCAACCCGCTGGCAAGGGCCAGAGCAGCCCTGGGGCTGAGCAGACGGGTCTTGGCCCTCCCTAGGGGCTGCCTGGCTTCCCCCCAGCACACTAGCACCTGGCGCTGTGTTCAGAGCCAGCCCCCTCCCCACGCCAAGCAGAGCCGAGCCGCCACGCCTTGCCCCGCTTGGCAGCCAGTGCCCATGTGCTCATGGGGCCAGGACAGCTCTGCTCCCCAGATGCCAGCTTGGCACCTTCCCTGCGGCTCAGTTTGCCCATGGCCAGCAGCTTCGCTACCTCCTTTTCACAGCCCTGCACAGGGAGGTGAGGGGCTGGCAATGCGTGCCAGCTCCATGAAGGGCTCAGCCCAGCCCAGGCTGCTCCAGCCAGCTCCTTGCCCTCTCCACAGAGCGGGAGCAAGGCCCAGCACAAACAATACAGAAAAACAGGCAAGGGAAATTAAAAAAAGGCGAGACAGAGAGACTTTTGTTTCCCACGTCCCACACCCTGTTTGCTGGCTGCACCGCACACGCGGCTGGGACGGCACAGGAGGCCTGCAAGCTGCCAAGGGCAAGTGCCCAGACTGCGGGGCTGCTCCTGGCAGGGCAGAGCCCTCCTGTCCGCTCACAGGGCACACCACTGCAGCGTGATGACCCTACAAACACGAATCAAGCACCCTCTGACCCATACTTGGCCCCAAAGCAATGGATGCCAGCAATGGGACCACACACCCTATCTGGAGATCTTGCTTGCAGGGCAGGCCAATGTCCTAAGGACACATCAGTGCCCATCCAGAGCCAGCAGGCATCACACAAATCAGGCCTGAAAAATGCATGCGATGCCTGCGTGGTCTTTGTTTGATGGAAGCTGGTGCGGGATGGGGTTGCTAGGAACTGTGGCCAGAAGCAGCTCTGCAAAGATCAGGGTGCTGGAGGCACCTGGCACATCTCAGCCCTTGCACTCTGGTAGCAGTGTTTCTGGGAGGAGAGGTGCTGAGATGGGGCAGCATGAGCCACACATACTGAACTCCAGCACTACTGATTAACTGAGATGTCAGCTGCGTTTCTGGGAACTTCATCTCCTGCTGCCACCCAGCTCAAAAGCCCATTGCTGCAACTCTTCAGGACTTCTGAGAGAGCAAGATGACTCAGGGCTGTGTCACAATGCAAGATCCCAACTCTCTCTCGCTACAAGCTGCCTCCAGCTACATTCCAGGGACATGATTATACCTTCAGCATCTCACACACTGGCTTTCCTTTCCCAGCAATAACAGGGAGACATACAGAAAACAGACTTGCCGCTGCCGTGGTCCTACCAACTCTGTCAGGAGGAGGACGAGGTGCCCAGCCTACAAGACACCAGCACCTCAACCAGACAGCGGCAGCCCAGCTGCCCCTTTGCAAGGCTTTAGCAATTGATGGTGGGTGGGAGAAATCCCCAAGAACGACCTCGGCCCATGTGGCTCAGGACCTCATCCAGAAACTGCAGCTCAACAGGGTTTAGCTCCGTATCGTGGCTAGCAGCTGGACTGCCTGTGTTCTTAGTCAATGAACTCAGCCAGTTCTCGAGCTCATGGTTATGTACCAAACCCAAAGCAACTGAAGCATGCATCCCAGAGTGCAGTCGGGATGCACATGTGGCCATAGGACGCTGCAAATGCACAAGGCAATGCCTTGCCTTCAGGGGGCTGATACAGGGCACTGCCAAAAACATGGGCTACCCTCTGGCTGCACTGCGAGCCCAAGTGCCTGCACAGCCCGGTCTGCTTATGCAATAAGGATCACACTGCAGGATCTTACAAATGCGTCTCTGTGACCCGCTAATGCGATGCCTGTGCTGTCACCTCCCTGGATGAGTCATGCAAGAACGGTGGGCAGGGTCAAGAAGGCTGCGTAAAAAGCAGCTTTTAATCAGCACTGATGGCATCCCAGCAGGGGAGGAGGCCGTGTATTAATCTGGCAGCAGGAGGGATGCAGGGTTCTAGCAGGCAAGACCAGTTCTCTCTCAGAGTGGGGTGGTCCCATGCACACAGGCAGACCCAGGCTGAAGCGCTGAGGCACGGCTTCACTTGTCGCAGCACAGAGCCCTGAGTGGGACCGCTCCTATAAATCACCTTCTGCATCCCAGACACCCCGTGGAGGCTGTTGGAGCCCAGGCATGGGGAGGGACAGTTCAGACAGCACTGGCTGCGCTTGCACAGACCAAGATGTACAACCCCGCTCCCTATCTGCATCACGCAGGACGGACACCCCCACACCCAGATGCCCACCTCAGAGCACACCCACACCCTGGCTCCTGAGCAGATCCATCAGGCGCTGCCTTTTTCACTGGGCTGTCGAGCTGCTCTGCCTTGCCCACTGCACCCTTCCCTTCAGTTGTGACACTGCTGTTCCTGCAGCACAAGGCACGTTCGGGCCTCACCTCTGCGCGACAGCCGGGTGTCTGCGTCCGTGTCCACAAAGAGCTTCATGCGGAAGAGATCCCGCACCTCCTGGCTGTAGAAGGCCAGGATGCCCTCAAAGAGCACCACGTCCGCAGGGTAGACGGTCACCGTCTCCTCTTTCCTAGCAGAGGGAAGGAGGAGAGTCAAAACATGCCGGGGAGGGGGGAAACAAGCCCAGAGGGGTGGGGGAAACAGCGGTGCTCCTGGGCACTGCCCCAGCTTTGGCTTCCTAGGAGGACAAAGCGCAGAGCAGGAAACAGACCAGCCCCTTGCTCCTGCCTCAGCCAGCTGGTGCTTGCAAGTGTTACGCGCCAAGCTGCAAAGCCCAGAAAGCCTGCGCATGGGGAACCTGCAAGGGCCAGCTCTGTCCCCCAGGGAGCGGTCAGCGCTCCCGACACCACAGTGCTCTGCAGGAAACGGAGCAGGGTCACACCATCCCCGACCAACGCAGGCATGCAAAAACAAGCTGAACACATGCAAGGGAGGAGTTCCCAGAGCTGCAAGAACTCCTTTCCTGGCAGTGCTGGAGTGTTTGAGCCTGGAATATTTGTTAAAACTTCAAAGTTTTACGGAGTTTATGGGGAGAGGAAGCACGGATGGGGAGCCATAGCCCTCCTCCACTGACGCCTGTGTGTTGCTGGATGCCACTGCACAGCCATGCAGCTTTCCAGGCCCCTAGACTGCGCCTGTGCCAGCCCTGGATCTCTAACCAAGGGTGTGGAGCTGCCGGCACTGAAGCTCTTGGATGACACACGGGCGCGTAAGAGCAGGCACAAGCGGAAGGAGGGGCAGGAGGTCGGGTGGCAGCGCTGCGGGCCGCCGTCAGCAGGGGCACGGCAAGGCAGGAGCGGCTGTTAGACCTGGAGTGGGAGACAAAGTCATAGACGGGGATCTGGACCGTCTTCCCTTCCGTGATCTCTTTGAGCGTTTTCACGATCAGCTCGTTGTCAAAGGCATCTGAGGAGAGAGCAAACGTTACCCGAGGCAGCTTCACACGCGAGGCTGTGCTCAGTCTAACGAGAGCCGCTGGCACCCCGTGCTGGGGACGGCCAAACAGACGCACAGGCTCCAGAGGAAAGCCCTGCTCGTCCCTGTGGGTGTTGCAAAGCCCAGGGCTTTGCACCAGCCTGGGATCTGGTCTGCAGAAATCAATACCATCCTTGTATGGCAGCGCTGAGAGCCCCGGCTCGACAAGGCAACTCCTCCAGGGCTCCAGCCCTTGCAGAGACTGGAGCAGTGTTCCAGCCTCGAGCTGACGGACAGACGGGGCTCTGTTTGCTCAGTGCTCGCTGCCTGTGGCCATTGTCCTCGTGGGGACCAGGGGACAGCGGCTATGGAATTTCCCCACCAAGGCCCGGGAAGGTTCAAAGAGCCCCTATTGTGGCAGCAGGGCACGGCCGCCTTGGTGGAGGGGTTTGCAGGGCAGCTGCACAAGATGATTCCCTCCTTGAAGGAGGTACACAGAGCTGCTGGCTCCACAGGGCTGTGCCAGGCTGGATCTCCCCGGTCCTGGCCCAGGAGGGCCAAGCATTCCACCCCAGAGGCAGTTGCTTTCCTGGAGAGACAGAAGTCGTCCTGCAGGGGACACAGGTGGCCCCAACAGAGTCACAAGTCTCCCAGCTCCAAAAGGGCTTAACTAAGCCACCCACTCCCACCTCATGCAGAGACAGAGTCCCAGTGTCCATGCAGAGCTCTTTGCTGGTGGGTCGAGGCTCTCTCTCCAACCCCTGGCCCCCATCCCCACCCACAGAGCCCCGGTGCTGTTCTCTGCTCACCTGGGTGGTCAAAATTGAACTGGCCTTTGAGCGCTTTGGATTTCTGCTCTGAGGTGAGGACCCGGTAGAAGCTGTCCTGGCTCAAGATCACCACCTGCTTCTGGCGATAGTCCACCTCGTTCTGGCCCAGCAGCTGGACGATCTTGGAGCAGACCGAGGACTGGGGAAGGAATGGCAAAGGGGACAAGTCAGTGGCAATAGTGTCTGAGCCGCGAGGGGAAGATGTCCTCAGGTCATGGCATCACTTGCTGGACCTCAAGCCAAGAGTTTGTGATCCCATCGAAAACACAGCCCAAAGCCACAGAGGAAAAAGTGCTTAAAGAGTCACTTTGTTGTGTAAGTGGCACCAAACAGCATCCCCCAGTCCCGCTCCACCAGCACATAAACCCCATGGCTGCATAGATGGGGAGGGAGAAAGTACACAGAGAGGGAGGGCCAAGTTGTCTTCACGCCCTAAATAAAGCCTGGAATGAAAAGACACCAGGAGGAGAGCCCTGGGACTTTATCAGAGCTCTGCCACAGCTGGGAGGAGCAGTTGTGAGCATATCCTGGTGCCTCTTGGCACGGCAAACTAAGGGCACTGCAGAGCCAGCAACCGAAGAGCCACGTGGCTCTGGCTGCTGGCGTAAGATCCCCGTGAGCATGACTGGCATGTGGACTGGCACCTCGCACTGGGGTCACTTGTAGGAGCCTCAGGGTGCCCCAAATCAGAGCACGGCGTGGGGGACAAATCCCAAAGCCTGCTTCAGTCCCTTCTCCTTCATCACTGAAGTCCTTGGCTGCTGCCTGCCCCGGCCAGTGAGAGCCAAGGTCAGGCTGGGGGGGGAGTGCTCAGCCAGTGCAGGAGCCCTATGTGCAGAAACAGGGCTTGGGATCAGGGGAAGGGTGCTCCTGGCACCAAACCGAGCTGCTTCACCTCCTGCTTGAGTCATGCTTGCTGCAAAAGCCAGCTGAGCTGCTCCTGGCCTTGGTCACCAGAAACGCTCTCTGCAGAGCTCTTCTTGGCAATGACAGGTTCGCCTGCCCCAGCCTGCCTGTGGCTCTTTCCATGATCCCATCTCCCTGCTGCTGGCTCGGCTGTCGGCTCCACACCTGGCTGGCAGCACTGAAAACAGCAGTGGTGAGAGGGAAGGAGGAGGGCAAGGCATGCCTGGCAGAGGAGGTCACCCCAGCAGGCAGAAGGCAAGGCTGTTTGCCTGCAAAGCTGGGAGATTTGAGGGCAATGCTGTCCTCAGAGAGCATCTCTTCCCCCTGCCGGGGCCAGGCTGACCCAACTTCACTGTGAGCGCTGAACCATGAGTCAGCCCCAGACGGGCTGCAGAGCCGCCGAGCGCAGCCAGCAAACCAGCCCAGGCTGCCCAGTGGCAGTCCCACAGCCCACAGCTCTTGGGTTGCAGGTCAGGGCCGGGGCTCTCCAAGCATCCCACCTCCTCCTTCTGCCCATGAGGGCTGGCGAGCTGCGCTTCTCAAGCTGAGCCACGTCAGCATTCTGCCCCACACCCAGAACAAAGCACTGCAGCGAGCCGCTGCCAGCGCTCACCCTCGGCCATGCGCAGCCCGAGTGCACGACAGAGCCAGAGCCCCTTGTCCCTCTCCTCTGTTTTCCTGCTCCCCACATCCTTCTGCAGCCCAGTTGCTTTTCCAGCGGCATCCCACAGGTTCTGCAAAAACAGGGCAGGCACAGTGCCTCTCCCCCGCATTTCCTCCCTGCACTCTCCCCCAGATGCCGCAGCCGCCCAGCCACAGGTGCCGAGGACACCAGATTTCTCAGGCTCTTTGCAATTTTTCATCAGCCGCCTTCCAGCACGGCCACCAAGACAGAGCCCCAGCCTGCAGATCAGTGGGATCCCTACAGACACACACCAGAAACTGCTTTTCCCAGCCTGGGGATGGGAGCAGAGCTCTTTTGGATCAGTGAAACCAACACACCTTGGACCTCAGCACACAGATGGACAGTAAGATTATTTCAGGGCATCAGACAGTTCCTCTCAGGCCTTCTTCTGCCTTATGCACACTAATCCCTGGTCTGCTGATCCTGGAAAGTGGGGAAGAGTCCCCATCAGCTCTGAAAATCACCCCTATTTTTCACAATGCTCAACTCGAGACACCTGACAGCGAGAAAAACCCAAAGAGAAGGTCACCCTTGGCAGCTGGGGACAGGAGCATAAGGGCTGGCTCACACACATGTCCTCTGCTGGGGACCAGGAGGAGGACTGGAGCGTACCCAGGCTGTATTTACTGCCCAGTGTTCTCCAGGGAGGCGAGTGCCCCTGGCAAAAGCAGCAGGGCCCATGCTACAGCCCCCTCCTCTTTCTCTTTTGGGTTCTGGAGAGCTGTCAGAAGCAGTGGAGGAGGAAGATCACAAGGACACCCTGCAGGAATGTCACGGCTGGGCTCTGGGAAGGGTCACACGTGTCGCCCTGGTACCACAGAGGGCTCTGGTCCAAGTTCAGCAGGCGCTGCTGCACAGCCACAGAAGGGGGCATGGCACGTTCCTCCAGCCCAGCGGCACGGCAAACCTTGGGGAGGCCTCCCCCAGATGCCCCTTTGGGGCCGGTAAGAAGAGCACTCACCCCAGGCCTTGGTGCAGAGGGTTTTTCCCCTCCCTGTGGCAGTGAAAAGAGCAGTTTGTGACGGGCATTCCCTGATGCCAGCCTGAACTCTCCTACAGCTGGACAGGCAGCTTTTCCCCCTGCTTGATAAACAACATAAGCTAAAGAGGAAGAAAAACCAGAAATGCAGAGGTTACAAATTCCCCTACAAGTGGGAACAGAAACTCCCTGCCTCAGGAAGAGTCCTCCAAATAAATGACACGAGTCCCCTGCTCACACCCACCACCACTGCATACGTACGTGTGGCTGATGTTAATCGCAAGTGTGAAAAATCCACTCAGAACTGGAACTGGAAATTACATCGGTTAGGCTCTGGGGAGGCCTGCGGATGCTCAGGAGGACATCTGGGCCAGGACCAACCAGCATGACGGACCATGCTGGGACGCACCGGTGGGACGCTGACCCAGTGGTGCTAACGCTCTGCACCCACTCAAAGGGAAAACCTTGGCCCTAATTTCTTCCTCACCTGTTCCTAACTCCCTGTTTCCCTCCAGCAACGCTTCTCCCTGGGGTGAAGAAGACAATCATTTCTTTCCCCAAAAAGCCCACAGGCAGAGGGAGGACTGACTTGAGGGAGGTGCCATGATGCTGTAGATGGATCCCAACATGGAATCTCTGGGATTTGGGCCCCATCCCAAGCCCTATCTCTCTGAAGATGAGAGGCACAGCATGAGGGCCTCCTTGCCTCCACTCAGCCCCACGCCAGGCCACACGCCATCTGTGCATGCCCCAGCCACACATGGCTCTGCTCACCATGGCCCAAAGGGCTGACTCACACCCAGCAAGCAGGATGCTTGCTCAAGCAAGAGCCTTCCCCTCCTCCAGAACTGGTTTAAACCTAAACACAGGCAGGACACAGCAGCCTCCAAGGTTGCCAAGGGGACCCTTCCCACGTCAGCCACCCCACGCCGATGCGGGGCTCCCTTAGAAGTGTGCAGGCAGGGGGCCCCAGCCGCTCTGGCACCGCTGTTTGTGCTCGAGCTGGTCCCTGGGACAGCCGTGCACAGCAACCCACAGCATACACAGACGGCTGAGAGGGAGGGATCTGCACACCCCGGCAGGAGAAGAGAGCTCAGAGATGTTATTCCTGAGCAGAAGCTGCCGCAGCTCCCCTTACAGGATTCCTCCTCTGCACCAACCGGCAGGTGCTGAGGGAAGAAACGTGGCTTTATTCTGCTGGGAGGGGAAGAGGGAAGACACAGAGGGCACCCAGCGTATTTTCCTGAAAGGAGAGAGGTGGTGCACAGGGGAAGGAACTCGTTGGGAGGGTGTTCGGAGCCCTACGCCTGACATTCGTTTGAAATATATTAATTACATCCCATATTTAATTCATATTCACTCGTGGCCTACAGCCAGCTGCTCAAATACTCTTCAGGAGTTGACTAATTCCCCAATATTATCATACAGATTACCCCACAATCCCTCTTGGGTAGCTCTGAATTACGACTTCGTACGGGTCTGAGGGAAAAGCTACAGTTACCCACAGGCAGAGGCACAGGGCAGGGCCCTGCTGATGCTTCCAGCCCTGGGCTGCAGCAGAAGATGGGGCAGCACAGGTATTCCTGCTGCTCGCTGGGAAGGGCTGGGCTGGGCTGCGGGCTGCTTGCCCCAAGCCAAGCTGCTGCTCGCCACAAGGACAGTCCTGCCCTTGGCAACGCCCTCAGCCCACACCGAATGCTACAGCGGGGAGCAGGGACAGAATTCCAGCAGTCACATCCCACTTTCTGCCAGGAAGAGAAGCCCACGGGTCACCTCCGCTGCCACAGCCCCCTTCCTGCAGGGTCTGGATGCAGGCAGGCTTGGCAGGGACTGTCCTTTGCATCCGTAGGAGCGCAGCTGGGGCGTCCCCACCACATACCTGTGGTCTAAACAGTCTCCAGTCTGGGGGTCTGGCAGGATTTTCCCTAACGTCACATCAAGGGATCGTTGGGATGATGTCCCCTGTAGCACAGGGCACGGCTTCCTTGCCAGACCTGACCGGGGACTTTACAAAGCTGAGTCCCTGAAATTAGCAGCCCTGGTAATGCTGCCCTTCTCCCCAGTGCACTAATGGTTGATTTGGGCCTTCTCTTGTGAGGTTATAGTGACCACAGAGCATTAGGAAGTGCTCGGTGGACCCAGGTGACACACGGAACAGATGCCAAATTGGGAAGGGTCCCAGAGCATCTGCTAAATGTTTGCCAGCAACTGCAGAGAGCTGGTCCGCGACCCACGCGGTCCCTTCCAGCCCTGATGGAGCACATCCACACGGCAGCACTGGGCCTGGGAACTTGCTGCTCTCGTACCAAAAGCCCGGGCCTCCACCCAAAGCTCTCCCAGGCAGGTTCACCGTTCCTGCCTCTCCCTTTGTGACCAGTCCAGACTGGGACAGCCAGGGCCCATTCACCCACATGGGACCGGCCATCCTGGGCGCCAGCGTGAGCAGGATCTGAGCACAGATGATGCAAGGGGAGGAAAACAAACTCCCTAACATGATCCCTCCCAATCCACTGGTTTTAGATGCAAAATATTTTTCTGGAGGCCCTGGGATGACATCAGATAAACTCCCTAACAAGCTCACACGTACTCCGCCAGGCACAGGGAAGGGCTGACCCACCACACGCCCTGCGCATCGGTGGCTGGCACGGAGCAACGCTCTAACAGAAGGCCTGATGAGCCTCTAGCACACTGACACCAGGATTTATGAAGTCAGACCTTGTGATCCGGGGCTCCTGCCAGCCTCTAAACGTCACCAGGAAATGGTGTTGAACCAACACAGGGCCGCTGCAGTCCCTGCACGTCCTCCTCCAGAGGGTCACGTGGTGAGTGAACACCTCCGGATTTGCTGCTGGGTCTCCCCTGGGTTCCCCTGGCCGTGTCATCCAGGTGGTGGCCCAGTGGCTAAGCCCACAGGTTGCCGTGGGGGACCTCAACCCTCGCTAGTGCAAGGATCTGAGCTCTGTCATGGAAGAAGTCCCAGATGGAGAGAGAACTACCCCATGGGAAGATGCAGGGGGTCACCGTTTCCCTGGGGACCATCACACAGGTTGTCCCACCTGCCCAGCACCTGCTTCAGCCCCACGGCTGGCTCCAAGCTAGCCAGCTCTTCCAGGCAGCCAGGTCAGCCCCAGAGAGCATTTTTGGTGTTCAAAGCAGAAGTGCCTCAAGGATTAACAGTAGAGAAGACACCTGGCTCGGCACACACTGCAGCTCTGGTGCTCTGCAGTCTGGAAATGCTTAGGCCTGCATGTTCAGCCATTTCTGACTTTCTGTGCTAATTAAGATCCTGAAAGTACAGCCACCAGGCCCTGCTGGCACCCAGGCTCAGCCCCCTCCAGTTTGAGGGCCAACAAAAGCACTCAGCCCACCATAAATCTGTCTTTTCTTACAGCCTCCTGCTGGAAGGTAGCAACCAGCACCTCATTTAGCGTCACGTGGGGACAAGCAATTAATGCTTCCCCCCGGGTCTGAGGAGCTCTCCCACCCCTGCAGCCACCCCAGCACCAGGTGCTGCAGGGTCCCAGCAGCTCAGCTGAAGCAGGGACACCCAAAGACTCCCTGGAGGCATCCCAACACTTCCCAGCTCGTCCCAGCAGTCACTTTGCTGGATTCTCCTCCAGCCTGGCTGCCTGTCTTGAGTGCTGCAGCGCTTGGTAGCCAGGAATGTCTCGTGGGAGGGAGGGAAGAAGTTGTTAGCACAAAGACCATGGGTAGGAGAAGGGAACAAAGCTTTAGCAGAGCACTTTGAAGGCATTTAGCATGAAAGAAAATGCTACGACCAGCCCTGGGAATCCCTCTGAGAGAATGAGGCAGTTGCAGTCCTCTCTGGTTTTGGCACAGGAGGGGGTCTCAATGCCATGTCATCTCCTCCACATCAGACGGCAGCAAGCTCTGCCCAGGCTGGATGCAGCTTGAACTTAGGGGGAAGTGGGAGAAGCTCTGCCTCCCTTCAGGCTTCTGTGAGGAGCCACCACACTGCAGGCACTGCCCTCCGAGCGGCTGCAGCACGCCAGCACCTCCGCTGCTCCCCAGTGACCCCCCCTAGCACAGTCCAAATTTATTCCAAGGGCCAAACATAGGTGGGTGCTCAGCTTTCTACCTACCTAGTCCCAAAAATTGCTCCAGCCCCTCTTGCTCACTAGGGAACAGCAGTCAGCTGAATCTGACTTCTCACCAATCGGCCTTTAAGAAATGCCAGCTGGGGCTGCCCCCAGCCCACAGGGGGGCTTTGGGTGCCAGCTCACCCAGGACACCACAGGGCACAGCAAGCAGCAGCAAGCTGCAGACAGGATCCCTTCCTTCCGCAGCCTGTGCTGGTTCACAGAGAGGGATGCGGAGGAACCACGGAGCCTTTATCCCCATCTCAGACTCAAAAAGAGCAGCAGTGGGAGAAGTTGGGGGGGGCCTTGGGTGGCAAACACCCTCCGTTATCTTGGGGCTGGTGCGCTGCCAAAGGGGTGTGCATGGACAACAACCCTCAGCTGGTGCGAGGGCCGCTCGGACAGACTTGCCGCCTTCCCAGTGGGAAAAGTGCTGGCTTCGCTTTCCCTCTGGGAGCGTTTTGCTCCCACCCACAGCCAGCACAGAGGCACGGTGGCTGCATGGGAGCTGCATCACCAGCGGCCAGGTGCTGCAGGGCAGACCCACCGCACCCCAGCAACGTGAATCTGGGGGTCCACATGCACAAGCCCCTGCTCCTTTCTTCCTACTGCTCCCACAAACTTTGCACTGATCGGCTGGAGTCCCTGCAGTGGGCAGCACTGCACAGGGGTTTTTAGCAGCCAGCAGTCACTGGAAGGGGGGGAAATCAAAGCTGGGAGACAGGAAAAGCCAGCTAGTACATCTCCCTCCCTAGAAAGAGCCATTTCCCTATTTTTTTCTTTTTTCAAAGGCAGCCTGCTGCTGCTAAAGCATTTCCACTTTGAAGTTAGGAACAACTGTGGCATATTGTACTGCAATCACTGCTTTTACTATGTGGGCCAGAGGCATGCGTTTGGAGACACACCAGCACCAGACACAATATTACTGGGACAGCCACAGAGAGGCAGACCCACGCACCAGCGAGCAGACAAACCCAGCCTTTGAGTCACTGGAAGCCCTGCTGCAGGAACAATCCGGCCGCGGCTCCCAGTGGAAGAGATTGCATCCTCTCTCACCACCCCTTCCCTGTTTTATCTGGATTTTTCCCCCTCGCAGCAGGACCTGAGGTCCAAGAATCAGTAGGAGGCCTGGCATTCTTAAATCGCTGTCACTACAGGCTGGGGGGCAGCAGATGTGTTAAGCCGCCCCTAAAGGGATAAAGAGGCCCCCTCCCAACACGACTGAACCCACAGACTGCTTGCCCACGTTTGCTTAGAAAGCAGTATTTCAGAGGTGCTTCCACTGCCATTTGTGCTCCCTCCTTTTAAAAACGCAGGTAGCATGCCTGTGCTGCATAGGAGGATGGGCA
>VXAV01008799.1:18345-34927 GCA_013399715.1 Alectura lathami | reverse complement strand
GCTCCCCCTCCGGCGGTGGGAGGGGGTGTGGTGACGGTTTTCGCGATGTTCCCGTAAATAGAGAGGGTGTTAGCGGGTTTTGGTAGGTGTCGGGGGAAGGGTGCGGAGAAGCCGGTTGAACTCGCGGTGAAGGTGACCTGGGTTGGGTGGTCTTGAAGAGGGGCTGGTCGGCGGGGTGGAGAAGGGGGTGCGGGGTTTAGGGACTGGTTGGATGAGCGCCGTTTGGGGCGGTCAGAGTCAGAGGCTGCTCCTTTTCCAAATCTCCTGTCCCAGAGCTGCAGGACCCCATCTCAGGGGAGATTCAAGGGCAAGGAGAGCCCCAGGCTGAAGATGGCATTTGCTTTCAAGTCTCCCTTCGCTGTACTTGGGGTCAGCTGGTGCTCACCTGCGGCAGGATGAAGCTGTGTGACCCTCAGAAGTGTCCATGGGCTCCCTTCCCTGCCGGGGGTGGTGCCAGGGACTCGGCAGCACAGACCAAAGCCAAAAAAGGGGCCAGGACCCTCGTGCAGGAGCCTGGGCGAAACAGCTCACGAACCAGTGGCTCTGGGCTTGTGGCACAACTGGTTTTAGCTATCGCAAGAGGTGATTGCTGACCTAGCTGCCTGCTGGCTGTCTGTTTCAGGTATAACTTGGGTGCTGGTGTACCGAACAGACAAATACAAGAGGTTAAAGGCTGAAGTGGAAAAACAGAGCAAAAAATGTAAGTACTTTTCAGATGTCAGAGAGAATGTCCTCTCCTGGCTGTGTCCTGCTTTGGCTAATGTCAAGTTGAATAGAGTCTGTGCTCTGAGATAGTCCTGCTGCGTTTTCTGATGAGGGAGAAAAGTGAACTTTTAGGCTTCGCTGGAGATGGATTTTTTACAGGTTACCCAAATTGGTACTGGTACCCAAATTCTACCAACTGGTACCAAATTGGTAGAAGTGGAGTCACCCTTGTGTCGCGGTAGGATCAGATGGGGATCGCATCTCTGCCTGCCCCGCTCTAATCCCCCTTGGTTGGTAAAAATGCGTTGGGTAGAATTAGCCCCAGAAAGCAAGTTAGAGGAGCAGTGGAAACCGAGCTGAAAACAGAGTTAGTGCCCTGCTGTGGAAAACAGGTAGCGTGGCTTGACCTCTGGGGGTTAATGATTGCTGTAGGACTTGAGTGCCCTTCATTTTTATAGCTCTGCTGATGCCTAGGTTATAAGCTGTGAAGGGAAAGAAGTAAAGTTTGTGCATCTCAGTTTTTTTCTAATCTTGTTTGACACTCCCTCTAGCCTCCTCCCCAAAAAAAAAAAAAAAAAAAAAAAGGCAGAATAATGAGGAGCCACTACAAATTAAGGCTTGATTTTTGTGTTTGTCTCTCATGCGCTGAGGCCAGCTGGCTGACCTGATGGCTTGCAGGCGATTTGCAAAGTAGACTGCTTGAGCCACACCTTTCAGCTGTTATCCAACACATCCGAAACAGGAAAAAACACAGGAGAGGTCCTTAAGCTCTCCCCTGGGGGTGCTAGCAGTCCTAGCAGCCTGCCAAAAGGAACAGGCCGAGCAGACATTGTTACTCGCCATCCTTAGTCCCCTTGTTCATTCACTGCAACGTTGTTGGGGACTGCTGGGGAAGTGGTAGCAAGTGTCCCGGGACACTTTCTGATCAGAAGGGTGTGTTTGTGTTCTTCTGCAGGCTGGTGAGACTGCCTGACAGTTACTTGTTCTGTGCAGGCCATAGGGGAAGGAGGGCTGCAGGGGGGCTGTAGGGCCCCGGGGCTGGTGTAAGGCTCAACAGCGCTGCCTGGAGTGAAGCTGGGGTCTGGAGGAGCCCTCCTGTTAAGGCTGGGAGCAGTAGGTAGGCCTGAAAAGTCGGTGTTTTCCAGCTGGGGTCAGAGTAGCAGATCGTGGAACTGGGGTTGGGTTGGGCTGAGGGGGACCTCGACCTTCCTGGTGAGCGCTGGGCACGGTGCTGCCTGGCACCTCTCTCCAGCATTCCCTCAGAGCAGGCTTGCCTGGTTTGTGCCCTTCTAGCCTGCCCGTTCAAGGTGCGCTCGCTCTTTGGAAAAACAGTTCTCTTACAACATTGCCATGGAAGAGATGATGCGTGGGTGCCTTGGCAGTGTGTGTGGCTGCCTGGCAGCTCAGGAGCCAGCACTACGAACCCCTGGGTGACGTGGAAGACTGGCTTCCTTTCGCCTGTGCTTTAAAACCAAGGCCAGAATCTGATGCCTGTGCTGAGCTAGCGCTGGTGGGAGATGAGTTCTCGCTCTCTAAAAGCTGATTGCGTGAGCAACAGGAGTCAGGTCTACGTGTTGGTTGATGGGGTACAGGCATGTAGAGTTTAGAGTAAAAAAGGACTGTTGTGTGTTAGACCATAGCCACGCTTTGTCACCCTCACTTGTAAGATCTATAACAAGAGTGGTACTTGGAGACCTGCTCCTTTCTGGAGGAGCTGTTCTTGCTGTTAGCAGAAGAGCACTTGTGGATGAGCAGCCCACATTCTATATTCTGTTTGCTCTGCTGGATTTATGTTAGCTTTTGTTTTTTGTTTTTATTTTATTGCTGCAGTGTTAGTTGTTTGCGGCTGTTTGGTGAGTGTCTGGCTTGAGGTTTTAGTGACTGTGAGCTTCGGCTCTTGCTGTAAAAGATTGGAAATGCCTCAGTACTAATGAATTGGGAAAGAATGGAGGTGCTGTGGCCGACTGCTTGGACAGCGTTTCCCCCGAGAATGACATCCCCTCTTCGCAGGCAGGCCGGGAGCACAGGCTGTCCTGTGTTCTGCTTCCCACTGCAGATAATCGGGAGCAGAGCTTGCCACAAAGCTCTTTTCATTAGACTTGCTGAATCAAAAGTACTGTCTAGTAGTAATGACAAATCAGCAGTGGCCATCTGAGCCAAAATTATTCCTGGGCTGCTTGGTTAGCAGTGTGATGTCCTCTTGACAGAGTTTAAAAGTACCCCTTTGAAGCATTCCCATATCTCATCCAAGCTTTGGGAAGCACTGTGGATTTTAAGTGTTCGGTTCGGTCACTCTTGGGTGGCTTGTCTCTTGTTGGTGCTGAGCGTGTTCTTAGTCCTACCGCGCTTCCTTCTGCTCTGTAATGGAACAGAATGGCGTTGCTGTGTGGGCATCTGTGCAGAAGTGATGGACTATCTCTCTTTGCATTTTGCAGTGGAAAAGAAGAAGGAAACGATAACTGAATCAGCAGGCCGACAGCAGAAAAAGAAAATAGGTAAGAGAGGAGAGGAGTGCGGTGCCCCAGGAACAGGGGAGCGCTGACAAACCTGGGCACATGATTTTCTTTTCCCTCCTAGAGTCGGTTCCAAGCCTGTTGGCTGACATGTGAACCCCTTTGCCTTACTCTTCCCAGACAGAAGGCACCCAGCTTCGTGATGGTTTTAATGAAACTCAGAGAAGGGCAGCCTCGCAGAGAGGTGGCTGATATCACGCCGTGGCTGTTATTACCTTCTGTTGCCAGAGTTCTTTGCTGCAGTACGCTGGCAGCTTGCAGCAGCTCTGACTGTGTGCTTGTGATTTTTGCATCTTGCATTTTCAATTCATTTGAACACTTCAGAGCTGAAGGTGTGTGCATGAGTTGACTCTAACTACACTTTATCAAATTTTACATAAATCTGTACTTGGAACTGAGCAAAGGTTTTTTTTTTTTTTTTCCCCCCCCCCCCATTTGTTCATTGTCGATACGCTCAGCTATCTGTGTTGGGTAACTCTTTAAACACTGGATGTGGGAGATGTTTAATGCACCTGAGCTTTAGAGAGCTCTCTTATCTGCAGGAGTCTAAAGTAAAACATGTGGTAAAGCCTGGTTAAATTATTACAGAAATCATAGCAAGAACACTTCTGAGAGCTCCTGGGAGTTGGTTTCCTCATTCCTCTGTAACACCAGGTAGCTGGATTAGTCATTTGGTCTGCACAAAGCTTGGCAGTAATTACAAACACATCTTCAAACAGTTCTTCCTAGGTATAAAACCTGTTATTGCTGGACTTCTGAAGGGACAGGAACCAAAATCCTTCCTCTGGTGTATTTTCAGTTTTTAGTCTTGAGTAATCCATGCATGGGATGAATATTACATGCTGGATAAGGCAATTTCTTAAAAAGTTGTTACATGCCGTTGCTACGGATGGTCGCTTTTCAATGTGTCAGTGACTTCTACGGGGCACTCTCCAAGCAGTGTCTGTAGCAGAGAATATTTTACTTGCACTTGGACTAAACTAATAAACAGTAGGATCTGAGGAATTCAGGTGCTACGCTGTTTGCAGATGAAAACAAAGCACAAAGGGTCTAAGAACAAAACTTAGGAAGTGACCGCTGATTCTGTTTGCTGTGTTGCTTGCTGGCCGAGCTTAAGATACTTGGGCTGTTGGGTAGGGATTGTTTGTTTTGTTTTGCAAGTGCTACATAGCTCAGTTGCTTTCAGGCAAAGCTGTTTCTGAAAAATCAGGCCTAAGTGTCAATCTGGGCATCCAGAAAATGACTCATAGCTGTTAAGCACTTTTGAAAACTCTGATTTCAGTGACTTACTGAATTCTGCAAACGGTAGCGTTGCTGTGACAGCCAGGTTAGGGGTGCTGGAGTTACTTTTAAACTAGAACTGAAGAATTTGAACGAACAATCCTACCTCAGAGTTCCCAGGTGAGTCCCAGCTGTGGCGCAGAGCTGCCTCCGTTGCCATTCTGTCCTGTGCACAGAACAAGGCAGGAGGTGTGTGCGTGACCTCACCTGGTCGCAAAGGTACGAGGAAGTAGGGTGAAAGTTGCCTGGGCAAGCTTAGCTAGGTGTTTCCTGTTTATCTACGTCTGTTAACTGTGAACTGAGCCAATTGCACTCCTATTGCGTCTAAATCGCCTTGCACGCTTTCTGGAACAGCCACACCTCTAACGCCACCGTGCAGCCTTCTGCCGCTTCAGCTGAAAGAGGGGGCTTGTTGACTCACGGCCGTGCCGAGGCTTTCTGCATGTGCAGCGCACGCTAAGTGCTTGTAGACAGCAGGGGAACGCGGTGCTGGCAAACAGGGTTGTTGCTGTGTCCTTGTGGTTCATTGTCATGTGTTTTTTGTGAGTTTGGATGAGCAGAATTAGAAGAGCTGGGACTCCGGGGTGCTCCTGTTGACCCAGTCCTCTGTGCTCCTACCCAGCTGCATCGCAAACTGTTTAAATACTGCTTAGCTATGGCCTGGCTGGGAAGAGACCACTTGTCTCGGGTGGCAGGACACCTGCAGCGTGTTTTGGACTTGTAGAAATGAGTGAGAGACAGGCCAGGTATAGTGGGGATCTGTGCTGTATTCCTTATCCCTGCATAACCTTTAGCCCATCTAAATAGGAGAGGGAAAAAACAAGTATTTGTGCCAACTATGATTCCTCAAGATCTGGCCTAGCTGCTGAAATGTCCAAAAACAGAACTCTCCACCTAGGTCAGGAAACAGGTGTCTGGAAAGTTCCTGCCTGCGGGGATGGTTTGCAGTTAGGAGCAATTGAAAACAGCAAGGAGGACCCTTAGAAGCTGGGTAGGGGCGCTGCTCCTGGTGACACTGCGAGCCCCTGCACGTGCCAGCTCCTCATCAGGGCTTCAAAGACGACCGTTGAGCTTCCGTGCTGTGGGCCTCTCGGACTGAAACTTCAGCAGGGACCTGCTGGACAACTTAGCTGCTGGGTGGCCCTCGATGGTGGCTCTGCATCCCTGCCTTTCTCTTCTCACGCTGTTCTTTGGATCCTTCTCCATCCACAACCTTACCGCAGCTTCGATGGTGATTCAAAGCCCTGGATCCTCTGTCTGAGAGGGGCACAAAGGGCGGGGAGGTGGCACTGGCTTTGTCTTCTGGCAGCATTGCTGTGTTGGTTGGGTTGGCGCATCTGACGTTGTGTGCATTTCTTGCAGAAGTGCTGGGTGTGTGGTTGTAGCCTCCCCCTCTTTTGTGCCTGCTTCGCTGCGTGTTGCAGGGATGGGGAAGCAGCTGGCCGTGGACAGTTTTTCACTTTACACTGTTTGGCACAAGGAGCTGGAGTTAGTTTTGGGAGTGTTACTTGTTTGGAGAGCTGGGAAGGTTAAAGCCTCCTGGAAATGAAAACACTCATGTTTGTAGCTTGGTGTAACTGATAACTGTTGCTTTTGTCCTTCTAGAGAGACAAGAGGAGAAACTGAAGAATAACAACAGGGACTTGTCAATGGTAAGAGAACTAAGGACAGTTTCCATCTGCTGAAGATTTCACTCAGCAGCTTCCCAACAAGGTCTTTGTTCAGTTGGCAGCTGTAGCAGCTCCTCCTCCTCCTGACAGTTCTTCCTGGATTCTCTCTGACAGCCACAGATCTTAGTATGAGCCACAGAGCTCTGCAGCAGTTACCACCTCACCTTGTCCCCAGCCTTAGCTGTTTTTATCTGTAGAAGCCTCCGTGATGTTTTCAAAGTCAGACTGATTTGGCTGGCTTCCTCTTGTAAGTTCTGTCTTTATCATGAATTCCTGCTGGTTGTGCAGGCCTACCTGTGGAAGTTAACAGAACAATTTTTGAGCACTCTTTGTTTATTTTTGTTTTCCTCTCTGAAGTCGCTCTTCACAACAGCGGCCCACACTGTGGCTGCCTTTCTGCCTGGTTGTTGACCAAACTTTGAGTGTTCTCCGTTCCCTTCTTTTGCAGTCCCTCCAGCCTTCTGTGCCATCTCTTCTCCTTCTAGATTCCAGTGATGCTGTAGAAAGCCTGTTCTTGAGAGTGTGAGCCCCATATCTCTCAGTGTAGGCCTGTTGTCCGTTGTTTGGTTATCTCTCACCTTTCTTCTCACAGGTTCGGATGAAATCCATGTTTGCTATTGGCTTCTGCTTCACTGCCTTGATGGGAATGTTTAACTCCATGTAAGTGTCAGCTTTCTGGATTTGTCTTAAACTCTCATGGTGAATATATTCTCAGTTCTCACTCCATCACATCAGGTGTTGCAGGTTTTATCCAAAACCCATAACTAATCTGTGCAGTGGATCGGTGTTTCATCCAAAGATGTGGTCTGCTCGCAGCGTGCGTATTCTCGAGAGTGGACGCTGTGAGCTGAATGCTGTCAATCTGAACAAAACAAATGCGAGCTAGACACAGTTCTAACACCCTTTCTGCTCAAGAACATCTTGTCTAGGGCAGGTTTGGGAGATGTCAGGCAAGCATCTGTGGTCTTCAGCATCTTTGGCTCTGCTATCATGTGACTTGCAAGCAAAACTGGGTCAGCTCTCCTTAGCCCTTAGAAATGAGCTGTAATTGCAGAGTTTGTTGTTGCCCTACTTTAAGGTGATCAGTCAAGATACTAACAGGCCTGGCATGGACTCTAATCTTCTTTTGTTTTAAAAATGACCTGGGTTGGGTCTAGTTAAAATCCAAAACAAAAAAAAAAAAAGTGGTTTGCATGGCTATGGAAAGCTTTCTTTCAGAGACGCAAATTGGAAGCCTTCTTGGCTTTTAAAACTTGCTTCAGTCTTGAAATGTGAACTTTCCATGAGCTGTTAAATCTGAAAATAATATAAATATGGTCAGTATGACCTTCAGGAGTCTGCTGAGTATCTGGGCAATATACTTCTGCTGCAAATGGGAATTTACATTCTTGGGGACCAAAACCTTTGGCATCTTTGCTGGCAGTCCCCAGGATACAGACAACTGCTGTTTTACTACAGGCCTGGAGGTGGATAAATTGCAGGCAGGGGGTGACATAACAGAACTGCCACGTGTGGACTCTATATTTATTCAGCTTAGTCAGACTGCAGCATCTGGCATGCTCTGGATTGCCATGGAACTGAGCAGGGGAGCACAGCACTACAGGACTTGAAAATCTGGGTGCAGTCTGGAGTCACTGTTGCCTCACTGACTTGCAGCACTGAGCGTGGATGGAGATGCATCTGGGACCCAGATGTGCAGGGCTGCACCTGAGGCATCCAGGTGCTCGCCTTGTTATTTGGGTGCGGTGCAAACAACTCACCGAAGCAAACAAAAAGCCCACCTTCTTCTGTTCAGTTTTCTAGAGTAGGAAGAGGCAGTTCAGAGTGTGCTGACTGACAAGTGTTACGGAACTCTTAAGGTCATGATGAGGTTTTAGGAAGGAACTGTCCTGGGTTAAATCCTGAGTGGCTCTTCCTTCCATACTTGTTATCCTAAAAAATTAGTTTTTTTTCTCCTTCAGGACCACCAAGTTGATTTGTCTTGTTCCTCTGCTGAGGATTCTTGTCCACAGAGGTCATGCTACTAGCCACAGGGCTAAGGTGAAGCTTTCAGGAAGGTCTTGCCCTTAACTGCCCCTTTCTTCGGAGGCCATCCTGGGAGCCTAAACATGAGCAGTGTGACATCCAGAGAGTATTGTTTGAATTGAGATAGCTTTCTTGCCAAGTACAGCAGTTCTGAGGCTGCTGAATTAAACTCTGGAGAGAGATTTGTCTGTCTTGCCTTTGGGGCTAGATAGATTAATCTTTTTTTTTTATTTTTTCCTCCTGGTCTCAGTATAAGTTAGCTACTGCCTTTGTGTCTGAATGGCAGTTTTGCTGGCCCTTACCTGCTCTGTCTCAAGCTTGTAGAATGGTTTGAGGGCATTGGTTCTCACTCATGCTCTGCTATTCTCTTGACACAGTGTAAAGAGTAGCTGCTTGGCTCAAGAGAATACTTCAGTTATGAATGCAGGATGCTTTTAGGCTCCTTCTGGGAAGCTGCTGCTGCCAGGTCATTCACTGAGACACTGTGGGTGTGGCATGAAAAGGAAGAAGAGGATGACTGACACCTGCAGTAGTTACAGCCCCGTTAGCTTGCCTTTCCTGTTCTTGAATGAGTTGGTTGCTCTGGGGGACAAAAGGAGCAGGAGTCAGGGGGAAACAGTGCGGTGTTGCCACCTTTCAGACAAGTGCTGTGCAGACGCTGCTGCGCTGTGGCACCTCACCTCTGCCAAGTCCTCAGCAGACAGCTAAGGCAACACAGGTTGGCTGATTGCCTCATTCTTAAAGTAGCAGTGGTAGTGGAGCCAGCAGGGTAGACCACACTGAAGGGTGTGGAGAAGGACGGGTTAAACCCGAAGAAGAGAACACGTGAGGATGAGCAGCTGGATGGCTGTTGTGGCTTAAAGGTGCTCCGGGGCTGGGAGCTCTGTAGCAGCAGCGGCCTCCAAGCAGATGGGCTTTCTCTTGGGAGAGAAATTAGCTTCAGTGTGACTCAATTTTCTCTCGTCAGAAGCTTCTTTATGCAGCCAGTTCCCTGTCTTGCTCTGAGCTGCGCGTTTACAGTATCGCTTCGCGATGACTGTGAGAGCCTGCAGGAAGAAAAAGCAGGTACCTTGGGGTGCTGCTGCAGAAGTACTTGTCATTCTCACAGCAGGAATAACGCAGAATTTTAAACCACTGGGGGATGTTACCGGGAGATAAACATCCGTTCCTGGCTCTTCTGCCAAGCTGCCTGTGAGATGTAAACAAAGTTGGCGTGTGTTTGAGCTGTAACTGTGTGAATGCATCTCCACAGGAAAGAAAGCTCGTTCAAGATCTCTTGAAACAAGAAACACCTGTTAGAAAATCAGCCCAGCCAGAGAAAATAACATCCAAATATGCACATGCTGATGAGGCATCATACGCGCTTTGCTTCAAAAGATTGGGTCGACTGTCTGGGCTGGGAGAAATCTTTGCAAACTGGCCAGAATTCACACTCAGCCTGATGCCCTGGAATGTGGAGCTGGAGGAGCTCCAGGAGCAGGACAGGCTGCTTGGAACAAGGGCTGCCTTCCTGCCTCTGCGCTGCCTTTGCAGAGCTAATGCTGAGGAGGCTGTTGGTGGCTATCCTGTGCATTTTGTGCTGAGAGAGGTGGCTGCTCTAGGAAAGGAACAGATGTCTTGGACCTATGCTCTGCTTAATAATGCTCTTTTGCTTGAAGCAAAGAGTCTGTCTTCTTGCAGTACCTGCAGTACAGCAGGGGAGTGGTTGTCCGTCTTTTATTCCCGTGCTGACTGTATTCTGGAGAGCAATCTGCCGAATCTCATTCTTGAATAAAATGTGCCAGTAAACAGCAAAACACCAACCAAGATCTTACAAGTCATCAGCTAGTCCGGCTGGTCGCTGACACATCACTATTAGGTGCTTTGACCATGGCAAAACAGTTCCTGAGGGAAGCCTGCTTACCTTTTGCATGAGTGGGCATGGGGGGCTGATTAAGGATATAAAAAGGTGGGCCAGGGAAAGCAGCATGGTTTTTTAGCCCTCCACATGGCCTCGTCTACCCCCTGGAGATGCTCACTTGTTCTTTCCATAGCCAGAGGCTGTTTTACTGTCCCCAGAGGTGATCCAGTGCCCTCTTTTGTTGCAGATTTGATGGCCGAGTGGTGGCAAAGCTTCCCTTTATCCCCCTGTCGTACATCCAGGGTCTGTCCCACCGCAACCTTCTGGGTGAGGATTACACGGACTGCTCCTTCATCTTCCTCTACATTCTCTGCACAATGTCCATCAGGCAGGTGAGTACATCGCTCTCTCTTGCATACCTGCAGCAGAGAAAGCACATAGAGTCTGTCCATGAAGAAATCTACCACTGCTGTCCAGTGTGCCTGTGTTTCCGTGTTTATTCCTATGTTTCATGTTCATCGCGGTTGTAGATTGGGATCTTTAAAGCAGCCACAATCCTGGACAGTGTGGAAGACTTGACTGGAAACATCAGAATTGCACCAGAGTGCTAAGGCAGGGTTAGATGGGTTCATTTCTTGTGTGCATCTCTCGTTAGCTTTGTGTATTAATGTGCCAAGAGTCTGTTTCCATCAGAAGCCAATGTAAGTAGTGCTTCTCGCCCGTTATGACCTTCACGGTAACACGAGGAAAGAGAAGTACAGCATCTTCAGGGGAAAATTCTGTGGTGGTTTGAGGGCTGTAAAGGTTAAATCAGTCCAAACTTGCTAAAAAAGTGGTTAGAGTTAAATCTTTTTATTTTCTTGCTTTTGTCTATACTATTTTTGCTGGCCACCTGATACTTTTTTTTCTTTTTGTTTTTCAGTCTTAAGAACTTTGCTGGGGAGGAGTTAATAGATCTTGGGGTCTGAATGCATGCTGGTGCAACTAGCTGCAAATGATCTCTTCTGTATTTGTTTCCTTTTCCTTTGATTTACTTCCTGAGGTCTTGCTGCTTTTCTCCTTTGCCAGCTTGTTGCTTTTCCTCAGGGGGTGCCAAAGGACTTAGGTCTAAGAGATGGGGAGAGGGAAGTGGCATGGTGTGCCAGCTGCTGTCAGAAGTTTGAATGAGCTTGATGGAGCACCTGAATAAAGTTCCTTTAGTCACAAACAAATCAAATTCAGCACTGCCCTCCCTGTTGGCTGCTTGTGTTGAAATGGATCCATGCCTTGTCCAATGTAAAAGCAGATAATGAACTGGAAGATGATCTTAGGTTGAAGGGGTCATCTGGGGATATCTCAAGCAGGGCCAGCTTCCAAGTACCAAAGGCCAGGGGCTTCCTCATTGTGTTTTTTGCAAGACAGCCCTTGTTTCACTTCCCAGTAACTGGAGCAGTGTGTGCTGCTTTGAAAGAAATGGGACCTTAAGCTCTTCGGATCATCTTCCTGGGATGCCATGGTCTTACGCTGTTCCTTCAGGCAGTCTTGTGTGGTGCTGCTCTGTTACCTGTTATGTTGTAAAGTCCCTTCCCAGTGTTGCAGGCTATTATGTGACAGTAAATAACACCATATGCAATAATTTTTTGCACCTATTGAGTTGATTGGGGAACTCCCTTGCTGAAAAATCCCCTGTGGATTATTTTCTTTCCCCAAAAATAGAATTCCTGTGGTTAGTTCTAGCCCTGCTGTTGCCTGTTGTGAAATGAGTAGGCACCATGAACTGAGTGGCTGGCCACTCTGGTTCTGGGGAGAGATGAAAACCCAGTCCACCACAAACTGTTTGACGAGAGATTCTGGCAAATGGAAAGAACCACCTCATGTGGGAGAGTTCATGCGGATGGCCCTGTGGGGATGGGAGTTATCTAACTGCTTTGGAGTGGGTGGTTTTGCTCTGCAGCATTAGAATCACAATCGGCATGGTTGTGATTAACAATACTGGCAGTTCTTGATCTGTTAGGCAGCTCCCCGTTTCTTCTTCTGTGCTGTGTGGACGGATGGGCAGAGTGCAACTGTATTGCTTTCTGAAAAGCTAGGAGATAAAGCTGTGATTCCTGGCATCCTGCACTTGGTTTTGTTACTGTTTGAAGGTACTTAGATGATAACAGCGTGGGGAAGAGGACTTTGAAGGGCTGTGAGAGGCCAGGAGAGAGGGGAAGAAAGCAGTTAAGGGCTTATAATGGTGCCAAAGGTTTGCTTTTGGTGCTGTGACTATCGAGGTGAAAGCTTCATGACCCTTTATGTTTCTCTGGATGCAAAAGGGGAAATTTCACTGGGCTGCCTTCAAAACAGCTGTTGGCCCGAGGGAGGAGAGCTGGTGTGGGAGTGTGTGACTCAATGCCACTGGTAGAGGAGAAGGAGCAGAAAGCCAGGGAATGGACTGCAAACAAGCCTAGGAGGGCTGTGCATCCCTCAGCCTTCCCTCAGATCCTGGAGCTGCCTGGGAAGGGATTCAAGGCAGGGAAGAGAGGTGTCCCTGCGGAGCTTCACAGAGGAACTTGTGTGTGTGTGTGTGTGTGTGTGTGTGAAAGACCAGAGGTTCCGAGGGAAATGCAGGGGTGTGTGTGAGGGTGGGGAGGCTGCCTGGCTGTTGGCCTGTTGGCCAGCCTCCCGTGAACGGGGTGGACAGCGGCAGCATCAGACGGTCTCTTCATGCATGTGGGGTGCTAAGCTCTCCAGACACTGGCTGGGAAGCTTGCTGCCTGTGACCTGGCCAGCACCTCCCGAAATAGTCCGCTCGCCGTGAGTAACTTCCTTTGCGCTGTTCCCAGCTCTCCCTGGCACGTAAATCCTGTCCCCTAGTTCCTCCTGCCTTCCTGTTTGGAGAGAGGAGGGTTGCTGGGAGAGGCCTTCCACGGGTCCTTGAGCAGTTGGCTTTGAGCTGGGAAAGTCTGCCGCGGGGCTGGGCGTGAGGCGCGGTGTCAGGGCTACATCCTCTGTCCCCGCTCCTGCTCCTGAACTCCCGGCCTTCACCTGTGCTGCATGTGAAGAAGAATGTGCTGCTGTTCCTCGGGCGTTTGCCGGTCTCCGCTTCCTTTTCACACGTGCTCGAGCTGTGGATTAGGCCTCTTCTCTGTGAAATGCGCTCCCAGGGGGAGAGAGAGCCAGCAGTTACCCTCGCTGCCAGGAGTGCACCTTCCTGCAGGGCCTCGTCTTCCCAACCAGTTGCTGGCTTGTCTTTGAGGCCCCTTCGGGGTTTGAAGATGACTGCAGGAAGGATGGGAGCTGTCTGCCTCAAAAGAGCTCAGATGAGGAGTTTGGATCCTCAAGTTTCGTCTTCTTCCTTCCATGCTCCAGAAGGTGTTGGTCTTGCTTGTGTTGGAAGTAGACTCTGCAGGCTTCCTTGCACATCATGGTGCATAGCAGCCAGGGTAGATTTCTTGTCCCAGCTCTGCTGTTCCCAGCTGAGCAGACATCAGGATTTCTGTCTAGCAAATCTTGCTTTGCAGCCGTAGACACAAGACAAGCTGTTGTCTCTCTTCCTTTTGGAACTATTCAAGCAGATGGAATAATTTTAGCACCATAGTTCTCTGTCCTGGAACAGGGCGGGAGGGAGGCAGTTGCTCCCGCTGGTGCTCTGCTGGGATCTCATTCTTTTCGATGTGTGAGCCAGTACAAAGCTGGTAGGACCCGGGTCCTGCCTGCTGCTGACTCTGCAGCACCCTCTGGTGTTGCTGGATCTGTCTGTTAGCTGCTCATTTCCCCCTCTCTGAACTTTTGACTAAAAGATCTGAGAAGAGGAACCCTACAAAGGAGTTTCCCACAGTAGACTGCTCTCCTTTAAATATGTTGTTGCTGAATATCAACCAGTGGCTAATTTATGCAGGCCGTAGACTTCACTGTGCTGTGTGCAGTGATGGTGGTTTAGCAGGGTCCAGTTTTGATCTGTTTGAAGTGCAGTACCACACAGGTGTGGCTAAGACTGCTTCCACAGCCACTTCGGAGCTGGAGGCAGCTGACCTGCATTTCTGTGGTGTGGGCTCTGAGTTAGAGAGGCTGGCTTCTTCCTGGCAAGCATCTTCCCTGCAGGCCTGGGACTCTGAGGCACAGCACGATGCTGGAGCCTGAGGTGGTGAAAGGCTCGGGTACCCTGGGCAGTGCTCCGCGGGAGCTGGGCTCGCACTGAGGTGGTGCTGCTGAAGATGCTCGTGGGAAACCACGCAGGTGCCTGCACTGTGTCTCCTGCTGCCGTGTTCTCTAGGGGATCCTGGAGACCAGCGTGCCCAAGTCTCTCTGAATGGTGGAGAACTGACTGCATGCTCAGATGTTGCTTCTTGTTTGGTCGTGAGTCTAAATATGCTTCTTGGCACGTGGTTTTGTCGCCCTGTTGCTGACCCAAATCCAGCCTGCGCTAGGCAAGAGCCTTCCTCCCTGGTTTGCGGGTGCTGGTGGATGCCGTGGGCAGAGGTTTCTGGAACTTGTGAATACCGAGGGCTGCTTTGGTTCTGCCCATGAGCAGAGGTTAGGACCTGCTTCTGTGTGTACACTGCAGCTAGGCTGCTAACACAGCTGTTCAGGCTGATAAAACCGACCTGTAACTCATGTCATTGGTGGGGCATCTGCCAGCTGTGTTGCTGGAGGTCAGGAGAGCCCTCAGCCAAAACGCAGATGTAGTCATGAGGCTTTAGCTGGTGTGGAAGAGGGGGACCCAGCGCTAATTGCAGCTGTTGTGGATGTTGTTTGGCTCTGCTAACCCACAGGGACAGATCCCCGTTGTATATTACCACATTGGTAGGATTGTGGGTGAGAACCTGGAGCTGTTGATGCTGTTGGGAAGGTTGCACTCGCAAGCGGAGCTGGGATTTCTCCCCATTTGGTGACTCCCTTGTCACGGCCCGACGCTGACGCGCTCTTCTGTTCTTGTTTTTGCAGAATATCCAGAAGATGCTGGGTCTTGCTCCTTCCCGGGCTGCCACCAAGCAAGCAGGGGGCTTCCTTGGCCCCCCACCTCAGGCAGGGAAGTTTTCCTAAAGCACAGTTACAGCCTTCGCTGCAGGTCTGACAGCCGCACAAGACTGCCCTCGGGAGGTGAAACGGTGGGGTCCCACGCCAGGCTCCCTGCGTCCAAAACCAGCCTATGCAGTATTTGCCACAGCCTTGGAAACAACTTGCATTTGAAGTATTCCAACAGCAGTTTTCTGCTCATCAAACCAAGGAAGTTCTCAGAAGATGACTTGACCTTTTGTTTCTGGTGTTTCTCAGAAATAAATGGCACGGGCATGTTGATTTAGGAGTCTGTTAATTGCGCTGTGGGTCGAGTAGAACTACCCCGATGTGGCACGGCTGATGTGGCTTATGGCATGGAAATAACCTACAGTACCAAGAACAAGATCTGCCAAATCGGCAGTTTAGAAGACCTGAACACTCGTGCTGGCTGTGCTCCTGTGTAGTAGGGAGCTGCACAAGTGGGTGTGCTTAGTTCTTCTTTTGTAAAACTTAGTGTGGAGGGTGAGATTTTTTTTTTTTTTTTTTAATTGGCTTAGGCTGCTCTTTGAGGCTGTGGGTATTGCTGGATGTACTATGTGCCTTTGTCTTCCTGGCAGCACGTGGTGCCACGGCAATTTGTGGCAATACACAGCACCTGTTAAAGCTGCTTGCTTAGGCAGGTTCTGCTCTACTGCAGGGGCAGACCTGGCCCTCAGCTGAATGAGTGAACTGTTGAGTTACACCAGTGCCACCCACTGCTGCTGAACCCTTTTATAGCCCAAGGGGTTAGAACAGCGGCATACCCCTTAGCCTACTGCTCGTCAGTTTGTTCAGCAGTCTGAATCTTAAAGCCCCCTGAAACGCCTTGTGCTGGCGCAGAGCAAGTGCAGGGCCGTGTCAAACACCAGATGTCGGACCAGCTCTCAGCTAGGAGGTGAGGATGCCTGCTTCTGAAGCTACATCTTTGGCATACCGTTACATCCACGGTGGGTTCAGCCTTCCACAAGGAGCAGCCACGGCTGTGCAATTCCTCCACTTCCCTTGCGTAGCCCCTTTGTGTGGTCCCGCGGCAGAGCCAGAAGTACACCTGCCTGCTCTACGAGGATCAGCTTTGAATGCCATTACTGGTTGTCAGATGCAGCAGGAGGGATGGGGAGCTGTGGCAGCCAAATCTGACCAAGTGTAACAACAAACTGCACCTTGCAGGGTGAGGCAGTGCTCTGTGCGAGCCTCCCCCTGTTGTCCCAGAGCCCTGCCTCAGCACATCTGGCTCCTGCCAGGCCCATGCTGCACCACAAGCATTGCCGGGCAGGGAGGCACTGCGCGGCCAGAGGTTCTCTGGAAATCGTTCTGGAGTGCTTCCCACTGCCAGCGGTGTGTTGGGGGGCGATTAATTCTGCAGAGCAAAGAGAGCAGCTTTCTAGCTCTGAATTGTGAGCACAATGGGGAATTAAAAAAAAAAAACCACCTCTGCCATCCTACCAGGAGCAAACCTTGCAGGGTGGGGGCGCTGCCGCCCCCCCAGGACAGCGTGGCCGCTGAGCCCAGCGCTCGCTGCTCGCTGCCCCCCGTCCCCGCGCAGGACCACG
>VXAV01008799.1:4044-17931 GCA_013399715.1 Alectura lathami | reverse complement strand
GAGGGACGGGGTGCTGGTGGTGGGGGGGAAGAAATGTGTAACGATTGGGTCTAATCGGTAACGAAGGGAGCTAATTAGTAACGGGGGCGCGGCGGTGGAGGAGGGCGGGTCTGCAGGCAGGCGTCCTTGCAACACCTCCTTCAGAACCCGGCCACAACCAAGCAGGGCTGAGTGGGAACAGCAAAGCTGTAGCCCGGGGTAGGCGGTGGGACTGCAGCTTTGGGGTTTTGCTGCACGATAAACCTGATTTTGCGCCCTTTTCCTGAGATTTACGGCTGACTGATGCCCTGTTTAAAACGTGCCCAGGCCGAGTGATAACCAAGCTGCTCTGCTCGGGGGAGAAGGAGGTGGACCTGGCCGTGCAGAGCGCGAAGGCTGCCTTCAAGATATGGAGCCAGATGTCGGGCATGGAGCGCTGCCGTGTGCTGCTGGAGGCCGCCAGAATCATCCGGGTAGGGCGCAGGGCCCCTCCTGCTCTGCAGAGGGGTGGCTCTCAGCGTCTGCTTGGGGGACGCGGTGCCAGCAGCACTCCCAGAGGAGGGGCGCAGGAGCTAACCCCCACCTTTGAGCAGCAGAGACGGCTGGTTGCCTTGCTCAGTCTTAGCGTGCTGTTCAATGGCTCCTTGTCTGCTTCGTTCTGTTAGAAGACGTGAAGCTGGAGCCATCCAGCCCAGATCTTGCAAGGCGTGTGTTTTTCAAGCTGAAATTGCATAACTGACACGCTCTCAAACTTTCAACTTGTCAGACCCTGGTGTCACGTGACTGGAGAGTACTTTAGCAGTTAAACCCACAGGAATGCTGTTTTTAACTTAGACTCTAGATAACACACATGGGAAAGAGGAGATACAAATATGCTGGCTGTGTGACAAACTCCTTTGTGAGATAACAGGTTCCTGGACATCAGAGCTAGTCCCCATCGAGGCACAGGTCTGTAAGAAACCAGACCTTTGCCCAGTGTGCATAAACAATGAGAAAACTGTTCTCTTTCTGCCAGATTTCTGCTTATGTCAGGCTCCTGCAGCAGGGCAGTATTTCTGCCTGGGATGCGGCCTGTTAGAGGACACTTCCCAGCTGCACTGCCTTGCCTGTCCTTCACAAAGTCCTCTGGATCCATTTTCATCTTGCTGTTTGCTCTTCCTCCCAGCTTATTTGTGTGAATTCCTATCATTGTTTGCCATCTGTCTTCTCCGTTCAGGTCTGCTAACATGTGAGATAAACAGGGCTCTTAAGCAAGACTGGAGCAGCACTGAGCGCTGGCAGCTGTTGCCTTTGGCAAATTGATAAGTGCCAGTTGGGGATGTGCCTTTCAGAGATAGTGATTACTCGAGGCAGAGCCTGATTTGGAAGTTGTGTTCTTAGGAAGCTCCTTGTGGAGTGTTGCCACAGGCTTCTCTGATGTGTTGTCGTTGTGCTGTGCTCCTCACAGGAACAGAGAGAAGAAATTGCCACCTTGGAGACCATCAATAATGGGAAATCCATCTTTGAAGCCAGAGTGGACATTGACATATCCTGGCAGTGCCTGGAGTATTACGCAGGGCTGGCAGGATCTCTGGCTGGTGAGAACTTCACTGGAGTTTGCTCTTTACTCTCTGTCCTGGCATTCCTTGGTGATTTCAGTGGCACCAGACCATCCTGAGTGTTGACTCCTCTAAGAGATGCACTGCTCCTTTTTCTGAAGATCTTGGGAGGGTTCTCAGAGATCTCTACCTAACGCTGCCATGTTCTGTGGGCACTTAGGCACCTTCTGTGAGCTTGCTGGGGTAAACGCTGCGTGTCTGTTCCCATCTAAGTGAGCTCTGGCCCCTGAGGCTCTGATTCAACAGGAAGGGGCTTTGTTCTCTTCTGACTTCTCTTTGTCTTCTTTGCAGGTGAACACATCCAGCTTCCCGGGGGATCCTTTGGGTACACTCGCAGAGAGCCTCTGGGTGTGTGTGTTGGGATTGGAGCCTGGAATTACCCTTTCCAGATTGCCTGCTGGAAGTCTGCCCCGGCCTTGGCATGCGGTAATGCAGACCCTCTGCCCGTGCAAGCTTCTCCTTGAAGCCAAGTGATCCTGTGGGGGAGAGTGATTTGGGGGATAGAGTTACTGGCCCTAGGATTTCCTTGAAGGAGGCACTGAAGGATTAGCAGAGCCTTTGGGTAGGAAGGAAAAGGAAATGCGAACATAGCAGATGCTGAGAGCATGGGGACATCAGGAAAAAGGCTGATTGCTTGGCTTTGTACTAGAGAAGGTCTCTGGAAATGTCTCCAGTGCAGGACCAACCTCCCTGCCTCCCCAGCCCTTCCCAGCATGAGCTGCAGGCTGCAGTTCTCCCCCATTGTTTGGTTACAGAGAGTTCAGCTGAAATGGTTTCCTCCCCTCTTGGGGTGTTCTTCTGGGGTCTGCAGAGACGGACTAATTGGATGGGGTGCTTTTTTTGTTGCTGTTTCTTTTTTCCCTAAAGGTGTTTGGGTATTAACCCACCTTGCCTCTGTCTGGGTTCCCTTAGGCAACGCTATGGTCTTCAAGCCCTCTCCCTTCACCCCCATTTCGGTGGTGAGGTTGGCAGAGATCTTCACAGAGGCCGGTGTGCCCAAGGGGCTCTTCAACGTGGTGCAGGGCGGAGCGGCCACGGGCCAGTTCCTCTGTCAGCACCCAGACGTGGCCAAAATCTCTTTCACGGGCAGCGTGCCAACTGGCGCCAAGGTAAAGGCACTGCCACGCCCGGGGACACAGGTTTTGTAGTGCCTGCCTTCCTGGTGAAGTGGGGAGGTCAGTGCTTCCTTCGGCTTTTGGAACACGAGGCTGGTGAGGGTGGGGCGTGAGCTGGCATTGCTGGGTACAAACAAGGAGCTTGCAGCTGCGGCGTTACGCTGGGGTGCCAGTTAGCGTCCTGGGCATGAGCTCAAGCACTCAGTCCTTCTGGAGCAGCCCCTTGGTTGCCTTTGCTTGTTCAGTGAAGGCTCTGAGCTGCTAAAGTGGGCATCGATGTGGGGAGGAGGGTAAGGGAAACGGCTGGGGAAATGTGTGAGCGTTTCTGGCAGGGATAGCTCAGTTTAACTGCAGGCAGCCCACTGTTGGAAGAAGTGGGTTAGTTTCTGTGGATTTCCCAGCCTTGATTTTAGTCTAAACAAAGCAAACGTTCCTAAAAAGATTTTAAAAATAAGTTCTGATTTGAAAGAGGGGAAATGTTGCCCCTTGAGCTCTCCTGTCTGTGTGTGCCTGTGGGGCGCAGTGACAAAGATGCGGTTCCAGTTGCCCTGTGGGCTTACGCTGAGCACGAGTCTTCCTGCAAATGACTCCTTGGGTCCTAAACCCTCTGAGACCGTCTCCAGTTTGAACTGAACAAGGCTAAGGAAAACAGTGCCTTTTGCATACACTGGCTGCTGTGTTGTTGGTGAAGAGCCCTGCGGTGGCTCTGCCCTTGGATGGCTCTGACCTCCCTCCAGCCTCCCCGGTGTCTGTGTGTCACTTGTCTCCTGTGTGCTTGTTCCTGTCAGATCATGGAGATGGCAGCTAAAGGGATCAAACCAGTTACCCTGGAGCTGGGGGGCAAATCCCCCCTCATCATCTTTTCAGACTGCTCCCTGGAGAACGCCGTGAACGGAGCCCTCATGGCCAACTTCCTCACGCAGGGCGAGGTGCGTGCTGTGGGGCGCTGGTTTGGGACCTGGCTGGCAGAGGCGTGCTGAGGGCTGTTGAGACAGCAGCCAGCCTGTCACCTTGTGTAGTGAGGGACACCCTGAAGGTGCCATCTGGCCACCCGTCTCCCAGTGCAGTATCACAAGGGAACCTCCTGGCGCAGGGTGTCCCAGCAGGGTATGCCTTAGCCCCTGTCCCATCTTTCCCCGAGGTGGAGCCCCTCTGGCACCCAGTGCCCAGCTCAGAGCAGCCGCTTCTGTGCCCTGGGCTCCGGTTTGGAGCGCAGAGGGCAGGACAGGCTGTGCTGGTTTTCTCTGGAGAGGCAGCAGGTCCCGGTCCAGCGCGCTGAGCCAGAGCTCTTTGGGGCTTTGTCAGTCCCAAGTTTGGGATCTCTCTGTTTTCTGCGGGTTAGGTGTAATCCCGCCAGCAAGCTGCTTTACCTCGGTCAGCCCTGGGAACTGAACACTCAGCTCAAGTTGTCACCTGCTGGTGACTTGGTGCCTTTCAGCCACTTGGTGGCATCAGTACAGCTGTGTCCAGAATGGGCTGTTCAGTGCGATCAAGAACGGGGTTGTCTGCTTTCCCGGGAACTTCACTGACCCCAGGGCCACCCTGGGTGCGGAGGGGCTTTTCCGAGAGCCTGTGTTGCAGTCCCTCCGTGCATGGGTGCTGCTGAGTGCTGTGTGTCTTCTTCTGAGCAGCCCGTTCTGTGTCCTAGGTGTGCTGCAACGGCACACGGGTGTTTGTGGAGAGGAAGATACTGGACACGTTCACAAAGGAGGTGGTGAAACGCACCCAGAAAATAAAAATTGGAGACCCGCTTCTGGAGGACACGCGGATGGGAGCCCTCATCAACCGGCCCCACCTGGACCGCGTCCAGCACTTCATCAAGCAGGCGAAGGAGCAGGTGAGGTTGTGATGCCGCCTTGTGGCAGCCCCGAGATGTCTCTTGTTCTAGTTAGACAAGCAGACCAATAGCTGCTTTCTTCTGCCACGCTGACATCTTACATGCTTGGCTGCTGTCTTGCTTAGGTTCCAGTTCTGTGGGTTACAGAAAGAACTTAGTAAGGATCAAAGGCCAAATTTACTGGCTGCTGGAAACGATCTCTGTGAGAGCAGCAAGACCCACCCAGCGTTCTTTGCCCTTTCTCCAGCTTTATTGTAAAGTCTGGGGATATTTTGAACGTCAGCACTAGGTGTGTGGTTAGCCCCTTTGGGGATGAGCTGAAAAAGGGGAGGTGTGAGTGAAAGCTAGGAGGGGCAGATGAGGATTTGGAAACAGGGAGAGGGATGTGGGGAAGAAGAGGAGATCTCTCCATCTCCAAGGCAAGGTATCTGACGGGGGAAGGTGTTTCTTGCTAGATGGTGTGTTAAGGGGCTGATCGACTCACCGGTGAGGGAGTTGAGCTATGTGATGCCAGATGAGGATCTGCTCCTAGTTTTGGTTGCTTCCCTCCAACCTACTCCAAGCTCCTGCAGGACTTGCACCCCTAATCAGCACTGTGTGGACTTTTAGGATGGGTCTCACCCATCCCTACCCTGGTCTATCTGCAGCACTGACATGGGGAGACACCAGGGAAGGCCCAGGCGTGGCTCCTCTGATAGGAGAGTAATGCAGCAGGGAACGTTGGCCAGCCAGAGCTGCGGCAGCTGGGTGGGGTGCCCCGGCCGTGCCTGCCTACTTTCTGCTCGTCTCTTTTTCAGGGTGCTCAGGTGCTGTGCGGTGGGGACCTGTATGTGCCGGATGACCCAAAGCTGAAGAATGGCTTCTACATGCAACCCTGTGTGTTAGGTATGATCTTTCCTATTCGTGGCACTGTGGTTGTCTGTGTGGATGTTGCTGAGTGTCTTGCACCTGAATGAATTGTGTCCGGGGAAATTTCCGCTGTTGGAGGGCCTGGCGTGACACGCAGCTCGTGCCTTGCTGTGTTAGATGCTGGATGAGACTTGCTCCTCTGCTATGCAGTGCTGAGAGCTGTCTCAGAGGCTCTGTGGGTTGCTGAACTTGCGGGCTCTGCCACTAACTCTTCCTTCTGAATGCTGCCATGCTTCCAGGGAACTGCACAGATGACATGACATGTGTGCAGGAAGAGATCTTTGGGCCTGTCATGTCCATTCTGCCTTTTGACACTGAGGAGGAGGTTGTGGAGAGAGCCAACAGCACCAAGTTCGGCCTGGCAGGCGGTGTCTTCACCAGGTACAACCAGTGAGCGTGGCTGGCGTGGGAAGTGGTCTAGGGAGGGGAGGAGAAGAGAAATGTGGCAGCAACTTGATGCTCCTCACAGTTCTGGCGTGGGCATGGATGTCCTCTTCCAGGAAAGCTGCAGCAAGGCAATGCCAGAAGGGAACGTTTTAAATGGCTGCACACCTCCTCCCAGTTTTTCCTGAAAGGGTGAGGTGGGCCCAGCTGTCCTTCAGACTCCTTCCAGCCCGCGCTTGGCCTGCTGCCTGCTTTCCTGCATCTCCAGGAGACGTTCACCAGGAGCCTGCCATGCTGCTGAAAGCGTGCAAAGACGGCTCTTGGCTGCTTGCCGTAGTCTGCTGGCGTCCTTGTCCTGCCCTCTCAAATCAAATGCTGTTTTGAGTGTCCTTGGGAATAGCTGCTGTATCCTCTGAGTGTGCAAGGACTGAGTGGGACAGATTGAGCTCCAAAAAACACTGCAGCCTGCAGGGTGGGAGTCTTAGGGCCCCTAATGGGATGTCAGCTGGCGTGGGAGGAGAGGATGGAAGGGAGGGCTCCAGCTGAGTTGTCCTTATCCTGCAGGGATATCCAGAAGGCTCACCGGGTAGTGGCTGCTCTGAAGGCTGGGATGTGCTTCATCAACAACTACAATGTCAGCCCTGTGGAGCTGCCTTTTGGAGGATACAAGGCATCAGGTGAGCAGTGCTTGGCCTTCCCTGCGCTCAGCTTTCCTGCATGCAGGGAAGAGGATGCAGCTGCGCCTGTGATGGCAGATGTGAGCAACCTCATCCCGGGGCAGCAGAGTACACTGCTGTGCCTCTGAGGAATGGGTGCCACTCTGGGAGATGAAAGAGAAGCTGGAGGAGGGATTGTGGCTTTGTACTGAGAAAGCACGGAGATGAGCTTTAACACACATGGCCTTCCATGTGTGTTAACTCACTCAGCTGTTGGTCTGAAGCGCAGCCATGAGGTAGTGCTGCCCTGGCACTGAGCGTGTGGTGTGTGCTCCCCCGGCGTGGCCATGTGCTGGCTACAGGGGACGTGAGCAATGCCTGGCAGTGCCTGGCACCGTGCTCTCACTTGTGGCTTGCCCTTGCAGGATTTGGCAGAGAGAACGGGCGGGCTGCCATTGAGTACTACTCGCAGCTGAAGACCGTCTGCGTGGAGATGGGTGACGTGGAGTCAGCGTTTTAGTGGCTCTGGGGCCATCTCGAGAGCATCAGCCAGAAACGCGGATCACTTCCGCAGCAGTAAAGTGCTCTGAAATTGTAAGTGCCTGGGGGTGGAGCAGAACGAGAGCAGCTTGCAGCCATCCTGCTCCTGCAGGGGAACTACACACGGGGCTCAGTCTGTGGGCCTGCTCTGTCCTGTCTGGGGGGAGATGGGGACCTCAGAGTAGGGGGTAGCATAGCGACCTGCTTTCAGCAGCAGCACCTGCAACTACTTGGGTGTAATCAGAGTCTTGGTAGAGGCCCAGCCCAGGGTGCTTCCCCCCAGTGCACCTTGAACACTCTTGTTCTCCACCCTCAGTCAACTTCAGTTCTGGCTTCTTAACAAGTATGGCCCTGCTCAGTGCATATAAAAGCTCTTGGACACTCTGATATCCTGTAGCTATAGGCACTGTCTCTCCTCTCACTACATAAAAGCCTTAAGGGTAGGATTTATTTTCCTTTCTCTAGCCCCTTGTAGACACAAATCCTGTTTTTTTTTTTCTATCTGTGCCTCACCTCCAAGGTGGGACTGGATGCTGTGGGGATGCTGAGCTGCTGCTGCCTGCGACAGGCAGGGCGCTGCAGATCGTCTCCACACACAGTACGGAGGATAACCAGAGTAGTAGCAACCATTAACATAAGGCAGATTGCTGCCTGTATGATTTCCTTCCTGTAGGCCTTCCTGTATAAACATAATGAAACAGCAAGTTTAAATGTTTGCCCCTGTCCTTTCTTTTATAGCAACCTAATAAACACAAACTCTGTTTGGAACATCTTATTGCAGAGTGACATGAAGTGAGCAGAAATACAGTCTGAGAGAGCTGGGTTGTTGCTGTACGGGTTAAACAAGTGGGTTGTAAGATAGCTTTCCATTCACCAAAGTTATAAAAGATAGAACATCTCTGCCTGATAGGCAGGTTGCCATACTCCTATAGAACCAGAGTCATTCTGGCTTTCTCCAAAACTTCTTCAGACAGCCCTCCGTTAATTCAGGATGAAAATACAGAACTGACAACTTCATTTTATTGAATGAACAGAGAAAAACAGGCAATGAAATGGTCTACAAGAAGACAACAGGACTCCCTTTGGTTTCCAAGGCAGTGACAGTGGTGTTAGTCTGAGCAGACACAACCGAGGTGCTGGAGAGCCGAATACACGCCTGTGCCCACCAGTCCAATGAGCGCAGCTGAACCGATGGCCCCTCTCATTCGATTTTTTGGCTCTGGAAAAATACATGTTTTGTCAGTTCAGCAGCAGTACCCAGCTCTGCAGGGCTGCTTCCACCCTTCCCCACCCAACCTTGGTTTGCTACAAGTACATTCAGCTTTGGCAGACCTTGACCTTGCCTTCAGAAGGGAAGGTGGGGGAAGCTGCTGTGAATGTGACAGACCAGAACCAAGTGGAGTGTAGTCAGGTGCCCTGCATGATTTCCCCCCCAGTGTGGTTTGTTCCAAGTCATGTGGGAAGAAGTGGCCTAAACGACTTGGATTCAGTTAGGCTCTTTCCTCTTGGACAGGGAATGTGTGCTTAGTAGTCAATAATGCCATCAAAGATGAGCCCATCCTGAAAATGAAAGGGAGCAGGAACCAGAGATTAAGCTCTGGGCACAGCAGCAGCTACCAGCTTGTGCCACGCAGCTGCCCTCTGTCCCTGCTATTACCGGAGCAGTGCTCCTTCAAGCAGCAGGAAAAGCACAACGCAGAGTTGGCAGTCAGTGCTCCTGCACCCTTTGTTTGCACCCTGACTGAAGCATTATGCTGCCTTCTGGACAGGAGTTGGAGAAAAGAGCCCAGAGACCACAGTAGGAGTCTTTAGTTTCCAAGCAACTTCTGAAGGGTCAAGACCCACCTCCCGTGTAGTAGCCGTAGGCATAGAGGATTCTCCCAAGGATCCAGGCAACGCCAAGCCCTGTGGCAATCCGCTGGAGAGAAAGGAGAAGCATTAAAGTTTTGGGGACTTGCTGCTTGCAGCTGCTCAGCTGTTAGAGCAGCCGTGCTTCAAGAAGCAACCGAATGACAGCATGGGTCCTGACCCAGCTAGGACAACGGGGAGTCAGCCCGGGAGAGGCGTGTGGCTGATGGGGAGAGCTAGGGTGAGTTTTGGACTGGAGCCATTTTCATGGCACCTATGCAGCTGTGCTGCAGAGCCTGGCAAGCCCCGCACTGTTGCCACAAACACGTGTACGGGTTTGCAACACCTGCAGCAGGAATACTTCCACTTTGCCTCCTAATTTAGAGCTTGCTGCCACGTGGCTTCAATTTGCCAGATTTGCTTACCCTGCTTCCTGCCCGCTCTGAAAAGGAATGTTCAGGAAGAACCTGGTTCGTCTGTCCGTGTTAAAGAAAAAGTTGCTGGTTTTCATCTCCCCCACAGGCCTGTCGCCTCAAAAGTCTCCTACATCTTTCATTTAAAAATAATCCAGGCCTTTTTTTCCATCCTCCACACACCTCCTTTGGTGGTGAAAGTGGGTGGGAAGATCGCAATGTTCCCCAGCTATTCTTATCAGATAAACTCTTCTTGAAAGTGTGTGTTTAAATGGAGGTGAAAGGTTCCCATCCAGTATAAAAACAGCTGCTGAGCAGTCCTCTGGGACCCTGCAGACTTGGGATAACCAGACAGGGCTGGATGGACACTCCCCACTTGTGGAGTGGAGGCTGTGGATGCTTCAGTTTGTCTCACAACACACACTCAGGGGAAGGAAAGGGGCCTAGTGGCTGAAGTATCAGTAATGGATTTGTGAAGTACTTGTGGCTCCCCTGCACAAGAGCTTCTACCACTGCCTTTTTAGAAGTGGCACAGCTGTGAAATGTGATGCGGCTAGAGAAACAGCCTGGCTGCCTCCAGAGGGGTGAGTTTGGCCTCCTGCCCACCCTTAGTCAGGGAGTAAGTTCATGCTTGGAGGCACTTACCGGGTGGTAGATTCCGCCAGTGGCTAAGAAGAACAGGAAGGAAGGGTAAACTTCCAGTCTGGAAATAAGAGAGAGGAGGTTATGTTTGTGTTCAAGTTGGTGTTAAGAGAATGTCTAGAAACGCAGAGCTGTAAGCATCCCCTGCCAAGCTCCCTGTTGGGCCTGACTGTTGTGAGTCTGCATGCTCAGGAGAGCCGGGCTCAGTGCTGTGGCCAGAGATGGAGGCACGGGTGAACTGCAGCACACACAGAGTTCCAGGGACTTCAGCCCTGTGCGCGCCTCAGTTTGAGGCCTCCCACCTGCTGCTCCCGCTTTGTGTCTTAACCCACTGCCAAATACTGCCTACCACCAGCTAACCCAGAAGTTGTTGCTCCCGGCACCCCTCTGACGTGCTGGTGCAGCCTGATCCATGCTGGCTGCGTGGGCCTAGACCTCTCCCTGAGGAGATCAGGCAGTGCAGCATTCATACGTGGTACTCACGTGTTCTGGTGCGCACGCTGGATGCAGTTGAACATATGCCCGTGCTCAGGATCTGTGCTGTACATGGTTGGATACTGCCAAGGAAACCCAAGAGCAGAACATGAGCAAGTGCAGCCTGGCCTCCTTGCAGCAGCGAGGTGCGTGCCCTGCAGCACCTCTCCCAGGGAGCCCAGTGCTATGCTGCTGCTCAGAGAACCAACAGCCAGACTCCCTGCCCATGGCCCACAGCTACTGTGCTGAAATTACTGCTTGCCCCCAACACTTGTGCTCCACTGAGCCCCCTTTGCTCCCAAGACTGTGTCTGCCTTCTTTGCAGAGCAAAAAAGGGCTGTGTGGTTTCTTGCTCGTCAGTGTTCCCAAGCTCAAAGCCTTGTGCTTTCAGCCATCTCGGCTCAGTGACAAGTTCCTCATCTGCCAAACCCTGATTTCTGCCGTGCGTCTGCTCCACTTTGGAGAGCTAGAATGCCAGCTCCATCCCTTCTGTGCTCACACGGTGCGTCAGGAGGTGTCAGCAGGTCACCCAAAAATAAACAAGGTGTCACCGAGCTTATCTGCAGCACTGCAGCTACGGAAGGCAAGGGCTGTGCACCCTTCTGGGTCGGGGAGGGGCAGAAGGAGCAGGCTGCAGCTCCTCTGCAGACAGGCAGTGGCGTCCCTGTTCCCTGCGCAGGGGGACTCACCTCCACGTTGTACTTCTTGCGGGCCTTTGTCACTTTTATAGCGAGGTGCGTGACCAAGACAAAGCTGGCAGCCCCTGTGAGGATGACGTAGCCATACTCTTTGGAGAGAACAGCCATCTTGGTGCTGTGAGGAAAAGAGAGCCTGTTAGCATTTCAGGGAGTGGCCGGAGGGGGGCTGTGTGTATGCAGGGGCCTTAGAATTGCCGAGCATTGTCCTGGCGCAAGGACAATGGGAGAAGAGAGGGAGGAGCTGTCAGGAAGTTTTTACTTTTGGGTGCCTGCAGCGTATTAAGCAGCACAAACCAAGGGCTCCCTGCTTAGCTCCATCAAGCAAACCTTAAAATCAGACAAGTGTGGGTGGGAAGTGGCATCTGGAGGACTCCAGCCTGGCCTCTGGCTCAGAGCATCCCTAAAGCCAACAGATCCCATCAGCTCTGGCTGATGGCCACATCCCGTGCCGTCGCCGTCCTCGCTGACACACTGCTGTGCCTACAGTAGGCCAGGGTCTACTGGTGACCTGGCCAGAGCAACCTGCTGGAAAGCTTCTCCCTTCCTGCACCCTGGTCTGCCTCCTGCATGAAACCAAGGAGCAGTGGGCACTGCTGTGTGCCTGCTCTCATCCCAACTTGTGGACAGGATGCAGGCCGGACCTGCACTTGCAGGAATTACTCCATAGTCAGGCTAGAGACCAGGTCAGCAAACGTAATGATGTCACTGGGCAAAGCCCTTGTTCACCTCCAGCTTAAGCAGCACGGTCAGCTCTGTCCCACCACCTTACAAAGCTTACAGCAAAACCAGGAACAGGTGAGAGCGGTGCAGCAAGGGTATTCAAAGATCTACAACAGCTACCCAGCAAGCCAAGACTCCTCATCTCAGAGAGCAAACAGAGATGGTATTCAATGAATTCTAAAAGCTAGAGACAGTGGGCAGAAAGTGGTTGTTCACTTCCAACACCAGAACAGAGATTCAAAACAAACCAAAGGTGTTTTTTCATGCAATAGGAAATAGACCCACAGAATTCCCTGCCAAATGATGTTGTGAATGCAAGCAGTTGTCATAAATTCAAGGGGAGACTGGGCAAGCTCTGGGAATGAGAGATAAGTTGGAAATTAAAATCAGACAAACTGCAACTGGCTCCAAAATGCCCTGAGCTGAAAGGAGCTGGGCTACATGAACTTAGTTTCATCTTTACCTTAAAAACCACCACCACAACAGCAGTACTAATTGAACGTTCTCAGCAAAGAGGCACTGGCCAGCCGAGCGATGCTTACTCCCAGCAGCTTCGAGGAACCAGCCGTCACAGGGAACAGCCCCAGCAGCCCACAGCTGCGAGGTGCTCGACAGCATGCGCTCTGCTGTCCTCCCCAGCTGCAGGATAGCACGGGGCCCCTTCCCACAATCAGCTGGCACTCCTGTCTTGCACAATCCCCAACCTCAGATTCTGTGCACGTGACCAGGGGCGGTGCTGTGTCACACACCACAGCAGTGACCTCTCTCCAGTACTAACTCCCTCGCCAAACCTAACCTCACCAAAGCCCGTCTCTGTGGTGTAGGAAGGTTTTGGTGTCTCTGGCACTGTCCCAGCAGCGCAGTGTCAGTGTGGGGGACAACCACACCACCTCCAGGAAGCGGTGCAACCAGCCTCCCCATTACAAGAGCACCAGTGCCCCTCACATGGGATCTTCACAGAGCAGAGGTTTTTATTTTTCATTTGCAAAGAGTTAATTACTGATGGAGAAAGAAGGCACTGCAGGCTTTGTCCACATGAAGTTTGGTAAAGAATTATTCTTCATAAGAAAGCTGTAAACCTTAGGTAATTAAACGATGTCAGCTGCACCCACATGTAATACAGGCTAGCACCTTACAGATGACACCTTGAAAATACAGGACATTCCCACCCAGCAGGGCAGGTCAGTGGTTGTATTTCCCCCTTCAAATTACAAACTTGGTGCAGAGTGCCCATCTAAGACAAAGCTTTTTATCTTTCACAGTGCTAGCTGCAATTTAGGGATTTATCTTTTATCTTAGTAGCAAAGAGGACGGTTCAGTTGCAGCAAAGGACTGAGTCAGGTGTTACGAGGCTGCTGCTCCTACGCTACCGACCCAAAACCACACGGTGAGCCTTTGCTCTAGCAATCTGGAGCCAAAGCAATCCAAAGTCAACATGGCTTTCAGCTTCTCTGATTGCATGCCCTGTGGCTGCTTCCTGGTACCTGTGCATTTCAGCAACCTTTGTGCACAGCTGCAAGGACTCTGCTGACAAGCACTGGTGCCATGTGCAAGCCTCAGTTTGCACCTTCCACGCAGCAGTGTTTCAGGCTGGATCCACACAGCCAAGGGATACCAGAGCATGACACAGCACAGGCTGAGGGCTACACAAGAGCCCCCTGGGAGCCCTTTTACTCCACGATCACGATTCTCCTCAAGTTTGCCGTCACACATCGTAGTTGTTATGAGTCAGCAGAGCAGATTAAGCCTCCCCGTGCAGAGCCATGCTATCAGACCTATCTCAGACTTCCTCTCCAGCCTGCGGAGCCTTTTGTCCCGCCCGCCGGCAGGCTGAGCCCCAGAGGCAGCGCTCTCCGCCGGCCCCCCAGCGCCAGCCCCTGTCGAAGCAGGGCCGCGGCACTGCCCCACCGTGCCCCCTGCCCGTCCCGCAGGCGCTTCCCCCACCCCAACCCCTTTTAATCCTTCTCAAACAACAGCCCACCGAACTCCCGGAGGCCCCGCTGCAGCTTCCAGGCCCTGGAAAAACCCCCCGCGCCACCGGGGCCTGCAGCACCCCCCGAGCCGGGCGGCTGTG
>VXAV01008798.1:93650-104580 GCA_013399715.1 Alectura lathami | reverse complement strand
ACTCTACCCACAGACCTGAATGGAAGTCCAGTTTACTCTGGCATTTAATTAACTTTATTTCAAACTATAGGGAAAAAAAAAATTAAAACTTCTTACCATTACCCCCAAACTTGTTTTAAAGGAGTCTTTTGATAAGAAAAACCAGCCCATTAATCTGAATGACAATTATCACTGTTCTCAAAACTAAACCACTTAAAGAGTCCATGAGTTCTTATGGGAAAGTTTAAAACTATTATCCTTCAAATTAAATTTGAAGGTATTGCATATTGAGTTGCCTTTTTTTTTTCTCCCATCATTTTTAATTACTTGTAGATTTGCATGAAAATAGAATCTTTATTTCTTGAAAGCTCATCTGCTCCTGCTGCTTATTCTTCATTGAAGATGTCACTCGCAAAGGGTTAGATCTTCAGGTAAGGTAGAAGCAAGAGCAGATGTGCTCTTAGAAGAAAGAAACTTTTTATGCAAATATTATTTTTAATAAAAACAGATGAGGATAAAAAGTAAAAATACATGCTCTGAAACCAAAATCCCCTTTTTTTTTTCCAAGAGGTATAGTTGTCCCTCCAAACAAAAGTTATTTTGAACTTTAAAACTGAATATAGAATATGAAAATACAATATAAAACTCTAAAGATTCACTAGATCACTGTTTATTCAGAAAAGCCTCCCAATTTGATACTCATAGTTAAATTCTTTACTGCACAATAAGGAAACACAAGGACCATGCAGTCAGGTTCATTTAAGCCCTCAAAATAAGACTTTTCCTATACTAAAGGAAAAGTTTCTAATTTTTGATGGTCCTTCCTGAAACAAATAGCTGATTTCTATCTAAACAGAGGCATCTGTATTGCAGAAAATCCACCAGTCAAATGTTTATGCATTAGTGTGAACAAGTCACAAACAGCCTTCACTGAAAGAACGCTGTGTGAACTATGTATTGGCTCCTCCATGTACAGGTCCACTTGAAACACAGCGTTTTCGAGGGAGCTTGTGCTGCCATGTGTCTATGCTTTCAGAGGGAAAGTGAAGGCATTTAAGACCTGGTGACCCTAATATGCCTCCTTACTTCTATTGCTCAATAATGTAGCTTGACTCCAACGGTTGACATAACTGAGTTCATGAAAATTATCATGAGAGCTTGTATTAGAAGTATAAGAAAAGCCATCTAAAAAAGTCTCACACACTAAAATGAAACTGTTCTGCTTTGAAAGAGTTAATGTACTCAATGTTATTGAAGATACACTGGTCTTTAGATAGCTCTGCACAGTTCCATAACAAATGTTTAGGTTAAGTTTGACACTTATTGCAATTGCATGCAGCATATCCAGGAAGTACCCTGAAGTTCCTCAAGCTCTGGGTACCAAATTGGTGATGACAGCAAACAAGTTGTTAATCATCAGGTATTCCAAAACTATACACAAAAATTTGGCTGGGTAAGTAAAGTTTTGGAACAACAAAATGGCACTAATGGTTTACATGGTCAGGTTCCCATTCCATGCAGGGTAAACCAGGGGCAGTGCTGTCCCTCTGCTGAAAGGGGGCATCANTCACTGTTTATTCAGAAAAGCCTCCCAATTTGATACTCATAGTTAAATTCTTTACTGCACAATAAGGAAACACAAGGACCATGCAGTCAGGTTCATTTAAGCCCTCAAAATAAGACTTTTCCTATACTAAAGGAAAAGTTTCTAATTTTTGATGGTCCTTCCTGAAACAAATAGCTGATTTCTATCTAAACAGAGGCATCTGTATTGCAGAAAATCCACCAGTCAAATGTTTATGCATTAGTGTGAACAAGTCACAAACAGCCTTCACTGAAAGAACGCTGTGTGAACTATGTATTGGCTCCTCCATGTACAGGTCCACTTGAAACACAGCGTTTTCGAGGGAGCTTGTGCTGCCATGTGTCTATGCTTTCAGAGGGAAAGTGAAGGCATTTAAGACCTGGTGACCCTAATATGCCTCCTTACTTCTATTGCTCAATAATGTAGCTTGACTCCAACGGTTGACATAACTGAGTTCATGAAAATTATCATGAGAGCTTGTATTAGAAGTATAAGAAAAGCCATCTAAAAAAGCCTCACACACTAAAATGAAACTGTTCTGCTTTGAAAGAGTTAATGTACTCAATGTTATTGAAGATACACTGGTCTTTAGATAGCTCTGCACAGTTCCATAACAAATGTTTAGGTTAAGTTTGACACTTATTGCAATTGCATGCAGCATATCCAGGAAGTACCCTGAAGTTCCTCAAGCTCTGGGTACCAAATTGGTGATGACAGCAAACAAGTTGTTAATCATCAGGTATTCCAAAACTATACACAAAAATTTGGCTGGGTAAGTAAAGTTTTGGAACAACAAAATGGCACTAATGGTTTACATGGTCAGGTTCCCATTCCATGCAGGGTAAACCAGGGGCAGTGCTGTCCCTCTGCTGAAAGGGGGCATCACTTGATTCGGGGAAAAAAAAAAAAAAAAAAAGGGGAAAAAGGGAAGGAAAGGGAAAGGGAAAAAAGGGTTTAGAATGTGAGTTCTACTAACAAAAATACAGGTCCGTCAAAACTCCAGAAGTGATATTTGACCACATTTCTTTGGTACAGAAAACGCCATAGAACCAGAGGCAAGGCCCAGCAAGTACTCCACCTGCATCCAGAAAAAATTGACAGTTCACTCAGATACTCAGATTCAAATCTACAATCCAAATGAATTGCTACTAATGAAAACAAAGCACAGAGCCCCTTCTACATTGTTCTATCCAGTTTAAAAGACAAACATTTGCATGCTGCAAGCCTCAAATGGATAAAAGCTACCACGAGAACTTACAAGCCATCTGCTAGCTTCCTAATGAAGCCAGTAACTATTATTGTTTACAGTTGAACACCAGGGGTCATGTGTATTTGCTGTAATGAAAGAATCAATGCATCACTGCAGATGCTAAAAGAGAACTTTTTTTTTCCAGACGGCTAATTATAAATACAATAAAATAACAAATTAAAAAAAAATCTGTTCATCTCCACAGAGAAATAGTCCTTGGCAACCCAAATACAAAATGCAGCACTCTTCTGTTTTCTAGTAGTCTCTACTTGATAGACCCGGCTCATCGAAACAGAATCACAAAAAGTTACTCTTTGACACTTAATGAATAGCTGACCACCAAGGAATGCTTAGTTCGTAATTCTCTAATCTATACAAACCTCCTGCATTATTTAATTGTATGGTTTATCTGAATGTAATGATGAAGTGTGCATTAGCAAGCAGCCAGATCTCTCTTACTGTTTCATGCTGTTTCTCTTGCATGCAGAAGACACCATGACAAATGAAAAGTTGGCCCAGCTGAGCTATTAAGAATGCTTTGAAGTTTCTTGGATTTTTTAGATGTTGGCTGAAGAGAAGCTGATACACAGCAGTGATACAATCAATTTCTGGCTTACTACTTCATCACTCAAACAAAAATGAACTTTCAAAAACACACAAAAACTTACATAATAATATTAATTCCTAACACCTAGCAAAAATAAACAATGATAGGTAACTGGACCTTTGTACCTCACAAAATTCTTAAATTCACTGAAAACAAGCCATTCATTAACCTTGTTAATGGCCTTTACATGTTTTAAGAATGCACCTTAATTTCAGAAAAATTTCCTAAAGCCTGTAAGTCAAGACAGCTTACTTGCTTTGCTGAGCTGAAACACTGCAAACGACTCTTCAAAGATGTATGGCACCATGGTCTTGCAGCTCATACTCCTCTCATTCCACCCACCCGTAGCACACGCAGAGGTACGCATCTATCATGTGACTAAAATGCAGTATAACATCCTAGCTAGATGGGTTGGTGTAGCCAGGAAAGCTGTATCACTGTAGGTACTGAACCAGTAAACACGCTAGGAAAGAAAAGGGACAAACTACACTTCCCTTTTACAAAGATGCATACTTACAGCAAGCCGTACCCAAACTGGAGGCAGAAATAAAGGACACTGGGCAGAGGGGAGGTGGAGAGACCTGCTCAGCATCCATGCCTTGCTTTGGCTGACCTGGCTGCACTTCTCCAGAGAAAACCATTGAAAGAGTTGAGCGATCAGAGTATGGACGGGGATGAGGAGAATGAATGAGCTTCAGTTCCTGCTCTGACAACATTTCTGTCTTTGTGGACTTAAGTGAATAACTTCATTGATATATCTTAATTCTCTGTTTCCTAAAATGCCTGAGATTATACCTTCTTCCCTAAACCACATGCAAACACAAATACGCTTGCTTCCCCAAATTACAGGGGAGTTGCAAGAATTAATTAGTTAATGTTTGCAAAGTGCTTTGAAGGCAGAAAGCACTCTATAAATGCTAATTATTAAATCAAAGGTTTATCTGACTTTATTACTAAACCACTAATAAAGTAAGTTACATAGCATGTGCAGGCTGGAAAAGGCACTTTCACTGTCTAAAAAGATATAAAGGTTTTAATTAGTGAATGTTTTGAAAGCACTTTGCTGATGAAAAAAATGCTAAATGTTAATAAAGGTTTTCCCTAATGAAAACAGCTACAAAATATGAACTCCTGGATGCTACTGTAATTTCTGTATATATTATCTAAAGTTTTGTCCCATTAGAACAATATTTTAATTTGAGGCATAATTTTTGTAATATTGATGAAAAAATGTGGTTATGTTTGTCAAATAAATGTTCAGATGCAGCAAGAGATTAAAGGTATCATTCTTAGCAGAGAATAGCAAAACCTAATGTATTGTCAAATTATACGTATACACACATACTATTGTGTTTACTATTTCACTTAAAATTGTATTTTCCAAGCTTCCAAGCATCTGCTAATTTCCAAAGTTCAGCTCCTCCAAACAATGTACATGCACATATATGACCTGTTATCCACATGCCATCTTAAAATCTATCTGACCATGCAAACTCACACAAAGCTGTTACAAACAAGCAGCTACAGAGACGGAACTCTGAAAATTACTCAAGCCCTCTGAAATGCCATGAATCCTTTGGTTCACATGGTTTTATTCTGCCAGGATAAACCTTTTGTTCACCTGTTTGGGTCACCTTTTTACCCTCTGGATATAATAATTTAACCCTGGCTTTAGTAATTTAAACATATTGATTTATTAATATTAGTATAATTAATGTATTAACACTCTGATTCATCCCCTTTCTACATACATTCTAGACATTAACTTCATTTTAGAGCCCCCCAGAGTCATATTATTATTTTGAAATGATCAGATGGTAATCAGCACTTGTTAAGTGCCTGGGTTAGCAGTTTGGAAAGAAGTTTGAAAGTAGTTCTCAATACGCATAATACCTGCTGTAATGTCTGCCTGTGTCTGTAGAAAACATGAAACTTTGCGCAGTTAGAAAAGCCCTATTAAAGTGCTTTGCTGAGAGGGGAGAAGCATGCCAGCACCCTTCCTGCTTAGCACCATGCTGATGGCAGGAGGATGAGAATGCAGTCAGTCAGGACCGTTCAGCGAAGAAATGCAGCCTGGCTGCCAAGGCAGAAGCTGCTCGTTTCCGTGGTCCAGGACACAAAATGCCTTGTGCTGTCCCTCTGCCTCCAGCAGCAAGGAGAGCTCCAGGTGCTGCTCCTCCAGAAATCAAGGGGTCTGCTGCATTCCGATGTCACAAACTGGTGGCTGCAAAAGGTCACCCCAAAATCTCAGAGTGGGGGAAATAGAATGTGTTCATTCATTTGAGCCATAACGCTCAATTTCATAGGGCAGGGAAATGTCCAGAAGACGATATGATACAGCAAGGGGTTGTGCCCATCTCTGTACTCTTAGTATAGCTCTTCCAAGAAGCCTGGGTGAGTCAGGGGAGAAGAGCAGAAGCGATAATCCTTTATCACTGCATCTATTTGTCAAGCTGTCCTCGAAGGAAAGATTTTTGGAAAGGGGGGAGAGAAGGGCTGGCTGGGAATAGGTGGGAAATGAAAAGTGCTCAGGAGCACTTTGTAAAATGTCAAATAGGTCTTCGGCAGAAGAAACTGAAGATTAGTGATTTTCTCCAAGCCCAGATTTTTTGGTATGTTTTCTTGGGTTGCCTCGTAGAAATGCAATTATTTTATTTTTACAAAATAATTCCAGACTAACAAATAAAAAGATAGTCCAAACTATTTGTAGTTAGTCTAAAATTGGATGTCGTGTAAAGAAGTACCAATGTTACAATTGTGTGTAACAATCAGCGTGGATTAGGTCCCAGCGGCAGTCAGGAAAATAAAGGTTTGGCAGAGTTGAAGAAATGTTGTGACAGCCTGGCACTGACAGCTTTTGCCCTGTACCCAGCTAGACAGCATTTGGCATGGCGGGATCATGCTAAGCATTTAAAATCATTAGACTAAAAAATGACTTCCCTTGGTGCTGCAAAAGCATCAACTGTTGGGTAAAGCGAGAGAGGAAATAGAAAGTTTTGACATACTCATTACAGGTTGTATTTCATCCTTCATTGTTTGGCTTTGGTTTTTTTTTTTTTTTTGGTTGTTGTTTTGTTTTTGTTTTGAGGTTGGCTTTTTTCTTTTTTTTTTTACTATTTCTTAGTTTTCTGCAGGTTCTTCAGTTCATCACTTGACATTGTTTCCAAAAATACGACACGACAAGACATCATAATTACTCTGTCAGGAGGTTTTGGTGTATTTGAACATATGAATCTTCTGTAAATAAAGTGAAGGGATATGAAAGAGAATTTTAGCTCTGCAGTCTGGTTTAAGGCCTTTGATTTTACTTTGATTTGGAAATGTCACGGTTCGCTGAAAGCTTACCAGAGTGAGTTTAATGGATTAGAATATGTTATTAAAATGAGATTGCTTGAGAAGTGTATTCTGCAGATGTGGAATACCGAGAAGGGAGATTAAAGAAGCTGACTTGCAAGAGGCCTCCACTGCATTAAAAGGCAGTGTACACCACTTTTTCTTTCATGGGTTATAGGATGAAGGACAGGAGTAGCACTAGAGGTTCACTACATCAGGCAGTGTTCTCAAGCCATCAAGTTTCTTCCATTTGTACCTTTCTTCATTTACACTGGGACATTGGAAAGGATTTCTTAGAGATGCAGAGATGTGTTAATATTTGATGTGGTGTTACGGACACATAAAATCTGCATATGTGTGCTTCTGAGAATATTTTATGTTTTTTCTGAGATTTTTTTTTTTTTTTTTTGAAACATGACTTCCTTCAGGGATTTCTTTGACTCAAGGAAATCTCTTTTGATAAGTAATTCCTTACCTCCTTCTCCCCTGTCCCAGTATATTTCTTTTCCTCCTCTCAGGATAACAAAAAACTTACCTTAGCCTGTTCATCACCAATGAAAACAACCTAAAACTTCAGAAATATATTTTCCTAATGGGTCAGACCTTTGCTTTATCTTCACAGCATCTCAAAGCCTGTAAAGAGTTCGATGTATAACCCGAGAGCAGCTCTTTCCCTGTAACTAGCGTAGGATGAACACTGATCCCAGGCCTTAGTTTCACATAACGTTCCAACGGCTATTTAAGCAGCCTAGTGCTGCTCCTGGGCATTGCAATAAGCCTTCCAGGGACCTGAAATGCTGGGGCATATGGTAAAAGGATCTGTTGGAAAGAAGCACCAGTTCCAGCAGTAAGTCCCCACAAAAGTGAGCTAGATGGATGTGCAGGAGGACCTCAGGAATGGCTTGGGCATAAGGGTGGCAAAGGGGCTCGCAAACTCCAGGTGCTGCCTGCTTGTTCTCACAGGCTGGTGTGGCTGTCAGGCTTGACACTGAAGAAGTGGACACTAACCTTCCTGCCCCAGTGCCACTGAATCCTGGTGTAAGTATGAGGTAGAACTACATGGAAACTGCAACCAGCCCTTGTTTCACTATGTTTTGAAGATCTATTCTGCTCCATTTCCTCAAGGTGAAAGGCCTTATTCTGCAACCTGAAAGAAAAATTAACTTTTTTTTTTTTTTTTTTTCAAGAATTCCTGGATTAGGAAGCAGACTGCTGTGTAAGACTACCATAGTTCTTTCACATTTTTCATTTTCTGAAACAAAGGTATCAGTGGCTAATTAATCGGTGAGTTTCTGAGCTTCTGCCTGAAAACCTCATTTTTTTTCTTTTTCTAGGAGAACACCTTTATGTTTCTATTGCTGAAGGTAGCATATTGAGTTGGAAAAACAGGTTTGAATCCTTCCATTAAAAAAAAAAAAAAAAAAAAAAAAAAGTCTGTTGTGAATGCTCACAGAATGACAGCTGTCCATGATGATGTCCATGACACCACTGAAGGCTGCAGAGACCACCATCCCAAGGAGACCTGCTTCTTGTTCCAGCTGCCTAGCTAGGCTAAGAGGAAATCAGCGTGGATTCTAAACATCCAGCTGCCCACTTGCTGGGACACCTCTGCTCTTGAGTTCAAGAAGCCCATTTGCAGCACAGTAATTTCTTTGGTTTGGCATGTTTGAATTGTGTGGCACTCTTTCGTGTTCTTTAAAGTAGAGAAACGGGCAAACAGGAATCTGATGCAGTTGAGAAAAGGGAAGTGCAAAGTCCTGCACAGGGGGATGAATAACTTCATGCACCATTACACACTCCAGACCAACTGGCTGGAACACAGCTTTGCAGAAAAGGACCTGGGGGTCCTGGTGGACAAAAAGGTCACCATGAAGCAGATGAGGTGAGGAGAAGCTGAGAGAGCTGGGATCGTTCAGCCTACAAAAGGCTTGAGGTGGGGTGCTCTTATCAACTTATATAAATACCTGAAGGGAGGGTGTATAGAGGACAGAGCCAGGTGCTTGTCAGGGGAGCCCAGTCACAGAACCAGAGGTAATGGGCACAAACAGGAGCACAGGAGGTTCCTTGGAACATCACAAAGCACTTTTTCACTGTGAGCATGACGGAACTCTGGCACAGGCTGCCACAGAAGTTATGGAGTCTCCACCCTTCCAAAGCCACCTGCACATGGTCCAGGGCTGTGGACGTCCCTGCTTGAGCAGGGGAGTGAGATCAGATGACCTCCAGAGATCCATTCCAATCCTACCCATTCCAGGATTCTGTGATTCCTCAGGAGTATCAACTGTATATCCTTTGGCTTTACTTTCACACCTTTGCAGAACAGCTGATTATTAGCAACAGCTCCGATATTTCAGCCTGAGGATTATGTTTTAATAATTAAAATTTGCAGACTTTACCTAGCTCTGAATTATTTTCTTTGAATTATTAGTCAGTGTAATCTTTTTACACTCTTGGAGGTTGTTTCTTTATTAGTGCATTTCATTTATGAACATACAAGTACGGCCAATCACAATTTATGCTTTTGTTATGTTGGTCCACCAAGAAATCCAAAGGAGGGAGCTGTAGGAATAGTGTCACATATCTTACATGTGGACATAGGCATTTCATAGCATATGTTTCACCATATGGACTTCATAACTTCTATACACCACATTCTACCTAGGAATGAGATACTAAATAAAAGGAATTTTTGTATGAATTATAATCTTTTTCTTGTGATAAGAAAGCATATCCCAGGTATTTCTGAGACCACATATTGAAATAATAAAAATGACATGGTGCAGTTTGACAGAACCAGCTCAGGAGCTGAAAGCATCCCATGTTCTGATCTCTATCCTATTTCATTTAGGTATTTTTTACTCCATCAAGTCTGTTAATACATCTCTTTTGGTATGTCCACCACAAAGTGAAAATACTAATGCTATCCTGTGATCTTTAAATCTTTTCATTGGGATTCTGGGTTTTGGATAAACAAACTAGAATGAAATTGCCTTGGGATGGTTAGTACAATTTGGCTGCACCTCCAGGAGTCCTGCAGTTCTAGATCTTGGCAGTGATGCAACAGTCCCATTCTTGCTATAAATTTGCACAGGCTCTCAGGTTTTATTTTTGTAGCATAGTTTTTAGGCTCTGTTAGCAATCAGATAGGACTGAGGTTGGTTTGTTGTCTGCCAGGATAGAAGGCAAATTGCTTTGCACTCATGCAAGGAAACTGCAGGTTCTTTTTTTATGGGGAAAGAATAAATGGGAAGTAGGTAGAAAATATGTGGGTTTTTTTTTCATATTGCAGTTTGGCAGGTTTATACCTGTTTTGTGTTTCAAATAACATTTTCCATTTATTAGAAAAAAAGGTTCCATGAGCTTCTTCATCAGTCAGAAGCTCATTTGTTTGGTCATGCAAGTCTTAAATATTCAGGCAATTATTCCAGTCTACTTCATTTATTGCACCGTGTTTTTGAAAGTACATGGATGATACAACAGAGGAGAATAATCCCTCAGAATGTCACTGATAAAACATTCCTTTTTGTATTTCATCCATTGCCTCCTTCAGATACAGCAGACATATAAGTGTTTTCTTCTGGCTGTGATGGGAACAGTTAGTCCTTGCACCTGTAGAGATGGACTGTTAAAAACATTAGCTCTGTAGATCTGTGCACTTGTACACTACTTGATGGAGTATCTTAAATACTTGAAGAAATTAATCACTGTTCTCCACCAGAGGAGCTGTTATTAAGAAACTCTTTCATTCTTCTCTCTGTACAGAAAAGTAAATCCCTCTACTGCTGATCTCTTATGTCCTGTACATGGCCAGAAGAGAAGACCTGCCCCTTGGGAACCTCCTGTGCTGACCAGGTGTGTCTTTGTGGTTCTCCAAAGCCATTAGACAGAAGTGACTAGACAGTGAAATTCCAGTTATGATGAAATGCAGGCAAGTTCAATTTGTGTGTACGAGAGACATCATTTCAAAACACTACAGTGAGGCTGTCCGTATAGAAGATGCAACATCAAGAGACTGCATCACAAAATTCTCTGAGAATATGCCTCGGAGGCTAACTTGGACCTCATGAAGCCTAGGGGTTTGGGAAGAACCAAAATTCTCCATCATCTTTTTATTTTGTCTACAGAAATCACAACAATATGAATCACAGTTAACAAAACTGAAAGGTGAGTTAGTTTA
>VXAV01008798.1:76614-88986 GCA_013399715.1 Alectura lathami | reverse complement strand
CTGGGGAGCGGCCGGAGGCCTCGTGTGCCCGCTAGGCCCCGGCAGGGCTCGCTCCTCTCAGCCCCCCGCCAGTCGCAGCGCGGGGCGGCCGCCGTCTTCTCCGGGTCTAAACGCTTAAATCGGCAAAACTCGCCTGAAAAATGCTTTGGTGAGCCGGGTAGGCGGCTCACATGCTGCGGAGATGGGAGTCGTCGGGGCAGGTCTTTCAGCTGGGGGCAGATTTCTGGCTGTGTGGATGGGCTTCAGGCTCGGGAAGCGGCAGGTTTTCAATGGCTTGGGGATAGGTGCCCGAGGGACCTGTAGCAAGACGTACGTTTTGGCCACAGCAGTCCTGGAAAGTAGTCAGAAGACAGAACTTTGTGTACATTATGAAATTAAATGTATTATATACCGTATGAAAGTTACACATAATGTTTAAAACAGTACATTCTAGTTATCAAAAACTTCGAAAAGACATTATAAATTTATGGAACAAGCTGCACTGAATTATAGATGAGGGCCTGGGTTTGTATTTCTCTGGTGAAATTAGAAAAGGTAGTTGTGAGGAAACTTGCTGCCTGTGAGTTGCAAAGGGAAGCTTTGACAAGCATCAGATGCCATGTCAGGCCTGCTTCTCTGTCATTCTTCTTACAGCAGCAAATTCCAGTAATGGTGAACTTAATGCTTAACAAGTTTTGAAGTGCAAAGGCATTTAAATACCTTGTAAATATTAGTGAGGTGGTAAAGTATACAGGACAGTGTTATTTATTACACCTGTAATAAATTGGCCTTTTTGAGTCATTGTCTTTTTTTTTTTTTTTCTTTTTTACTGCAGGCAATAAAAAGTTCTAGTTTACTCTCTCTAGAAATAGAGCATTTAAGGAATTGTTTGGCGTTAGACTTTTAATGTGTGTTTGCAAAGCAGATTACAAGGTGGTGTAATCGAGGTAAAGCAAAAAGTGAAACTTGAGAATCTACTCATTATAATACTGCCTCATGAGTATATCAGTCTAGATTTTTTTTTTTTTACACATTCTGTAGCCTTGAAGATTTCAAGGGTATGTATATTTGGTGGTAAAATTTGAGCCTTCTCTCACATTGGTGGACTAGCCAGCTAAGTGAGTAACAGTGGTCTGTCTGCTGTCCTATAGGTCTAGGGTAAATATTGTTTTGTTAATATGTTGATTACAGGTGAAGGAGAAGACAAGTCCTGAGACTTGGTAGTCTGTAATGAGAATTAAGTAAAGGCCTTTTTCAGAAAGTGTGGTGTTTGAAATAATTGTTAACCCTTGCCAGTCACGGAAAACAAACAGATTTTGTACTAGGTGCTTGAGAGAATTCATACTTTAGTATACGTGGCTCAGCTGTGAAGCTGAATTGCCTGCACAGGGGACTGACGAGCCCATTTAACCTGTGGTCAGCGTTACTTGTATTTACAGTACCTGTGTTCACAATCTGTTTGTATTGGTGACCGGCTTTGGAAAAGTGTCTGAGAATTGTTTGAAAGTCTTGTGGTGACTTTGCTCCCGATTCCTTTGTATTTTCCAGGTATTTAGGGAATGTGTGCTGTGAAACTGTGTGAAAATGTGGACGTAATGAGGGCTTGCTGTCAGTAAAACTGAGAAGTGATCTTCCCAGTTTGTCAATAGAGTAAAATCTGGATTCAAGCCGTTTCTAAAACGTACCTTAAACTGTCAAAGTGAAGATGAAAGACTGACAACAGTTCAGCAAAGTTTAGGGCTTTGCTATCAACTTTTTTTTTCTGATGGAGGTTATAGAGTTTTCATAATATGCTTGTGGGCTTAAAATCTTTCATTGGCAAAGCAAGTGTAGAATAGATATGTTTTTATGGACAATTCTTTTCTGTTTTTATTGTACAGCACTCCCTGGATATTCCCTGGATATTTTTTACATATTTTTGGTGTTTTAAGATATTTTTTTATCCTCTTTGATTTAGAAGATGCAAATGTTGGAGGCTAGCGCTGGGAGACATCAGCCATGTGTCTGTGAGTCATCAGGTGTATTTGGGAACAACTAGGAGTCTCATTGTTACTGGTATAAAATATTCATGTCTAGAAATAAATGACAGTTGAAAATGCAGTATTCCAACGCTTCTTGGAATATTTTTTGAATATACCACACTTGTTTCATATGCTTTTCTAGACATTCTGGTAGTACATGTATTTGTTACTGTTTGTATGGTGCAGGTCTCTTAATACAGCAATATCCTTGCGTACAGCCTGAAGAAAATCTTGCATCAGCTTCAAACATGGGGCTCATTTTTCATTGTACTCACTTCATTTGTCTGAGTAATCCCATGGACATTAGAGAAGCTCACACTTGCAAGGGCAAGAGTGACTTGACTTGTGTATTTTTAGGAGTGCTGTGAAAGTTACTTGATTTGCTCTGTTTTTCAGTTTTTTTTTTTTTTTTTTTTTTTTTTTTGTAATGTTTTGCACTGTTCAACTGTGATTTCTCTCTCCAAATGCTTAGGCTACCATTTTGAAGACTGATGGCCCAATTGAGAGGGCACTCTGAGGTTGAAGTGTGAGGAAGAGGAGGCATATTGGCAGGAACGTGGGAGTTGTAGTAACTTTTTCACTGGCTAAATATATGGGTGCTATTTCTCATGTTTATGACTCTTCCAAGCTACAGCAGTTGGAGAACTAACCAATCTTGTCTGTTCCTCTGAAACAGATTTATTGTAGAAAGGGAAATAGCCAAAAAAATTCAGTTGTCTTTTCATAATTTTAGAAAGTGCTAGCAGGATACAACTATGGATTGGAGCGAATGAGCCAGATGAAAAGGTGTGAGAGGGCTGGAGGAATTCATACTTCTCTTTGAAGTTGCCTTGAAACTCTTTCAAGTTCCTAGCATGCAGAGGTACAGAAAGGTGTTGTGATTTCTATGTTTTTTTATTTTTTTTTATTTTTTACTGTTAGATGATTAAGAAGGGCTTGGAGAGGTGAGAGAAATTTAGAAGGGAAAACTATATCTTTTCCAATCATTTGCCACATTGTAAGTGGGTCTTGTGCTTGTCCTAAGAGGAACCAGCAAAGTGGAGCATCAGTGAAGAACAGAACAGAAGATGTGAGTCTTAGTATCCTCAAATCTTTAGCAGTTGGGTGATGTTTGGGTTTCTTATCAGGAGTCTGAGGGCTTCTCATCTCTTGGTTTCTGCACAGTAAATAGTCCAAGCTCATCTACTACTCATCCTCACTCATATGTATATGGATTTCCTAAAATGAATTCCACATTATAGATTCTGAAGTTGCAACTGATCTTTATCTAAATGTTTATCTGTGCTTTTGTCAGAGCGGTGAGGGGTGAGCTGCTGTGAAAAAATACCTACTCTTTCTTTCTGTCCCTTCTTCACTTCTGTTTCCACTAAGAAGAAAGTTTTAAATAAATAGATATATTTAAAATCATTCATAGTATACTTTTCCAAGAATGCTTCTAGAGGAGTTGCTAACTCTATAACCAAGGAAGTGCTTGAGAAACATGGGATGTGCAGAAACCAGAGGGCTTTGCTACTTGGAGTCTGTGTAAGAGCTTTCGTAATGCTGGTGTGGAGGCGTAGTGAAGTTGCTGTTGCTGCTTTGTCTGTCATGGATTTTGGTGACTTGGGTGAGAGTTGTCTGTCCAAAGTAGAACTTCAGTAGTTGTCAACAGTTAAATGTTAGGTGCTCTTTTCCCTTAGAAAAGGACACTTTGTTCCTTTCCTTTTCTTTGGAACTTGCTTTCTCTAGTCATGTGAACATCAGGAACTGTGAGAAGTGGCATACTGAGGCTGAAATGACTTGAGCAGGGATGGATTTTAATTATGTTCTGGGTGCAAATCTTAACATTTCTGATTTAAGGTACAACTGGAGCAACTACCTGCTAACTTCTTTCTTTAGACTTCTGCTTATGAAGAACGAATTCGGCGGCAAACCATCCCTGAAAGCTTCTCTTTCTCATTTCCTTTCTGTTTTCCCTTGCTTCGCCCTTGTTTGCCAGTAGTGTAGGATGGAGTGGGGCCTTCCCTTTTGGGTGACGTTGAGGTGTTAAAATATTGCTTCTCCATACCTTATGAAATCATAACCTTAGTAAGAAGTCCAGTCACCTGTCTGTTCTGTGAACTCAGTAGAGGATCATCTGATGACACACCAAGGTGTACAACTCGCAATAACTGTGTAGTGAGATAGGACAATGACTTTTTTTTCCCCACCTGTACTTCCCAGTATCTTTTCCTGCCTTGTTTCAGCCAGTAGTATCATTTGCTGTTCTTTATCCTAACTCCACATAACTTCTTTGTGTCTGCTTGTCTGTCCAGGAATGTGCAAATTCCCTGTGAAACTGTCTGGTATCTCATTCCAGTTTCAATGACAGTTGGGAACTGCTTTTACTTAATTGATGTATATTTATTCAAAATAAACCCGTGATGCAGGTACTGAACTCGCAATGAGAGACTAGCAGTGTCTGAACTTCTGACACCTTCATTTGTTTATCCAGTGTAAAGCAGAATTCCAGTATTACAGCGCTAATACAGCTGTGATAGCATCAGGCAGCGTTCAAATACGTAGCAATTGTGTACGTGGGTTTTCTAACCACTCTGTCATCTGCTCGGGGCTGCGTGTTGTTGGCTGTGGCATTAGTGAAAATGGCAGTGGTAGCTCTCACATAACACTTCTATTCCTCATTTCTCTGGGAGTGATAGGGCTGCTGCATCTCTTTCATCTCAGAGCACGTAAAGTTAACAAGTCAGGAAATGCTGCAGAGTATTTGCTTATGTGTGCAAAGTATGCAGCGCTGCCAGAGCCAAGGACTGTGACCTGTTATGTAAAATGGGGCAAGTGGTCTAGACTGTGGCTTACCCAGACCCATGTCTGCAGTGCTTGCCTGCTAAAGCGATGTCGATTAAAACCTATCTCGACTTGCAGGTAGTATTGCTGTAGTTCTCATGCTCAACGTTAAGCCATACTTAATGAGAAACTGTACACAAGGAGGAAGATACAGCCTTTCTCGAATGGAGCAGAGCTGATTGCCGGAGATGTTTTCCTATTACAGTGTGGTTGAACAAAGGAACCCTTCAGAGCTACCTTGTATTTTTGGAGAAAGGAAACTGGCTTTACTTCGAAGTAAAGCCAGTGAAGGAAGTTTTCATTGTACAGGCAAAGGTCAGTATAGGGGTCAAATAGGACAAATTACTTACAACTTCAGGTATTTGCACAGGTTATGTTCTTGTTTTCTTCCAGTTAAAGAACTTGTGTTCAAGCCTTCAGTTAAAATTCAATGCTTAGACATGTTATTAAAGTTATAAGAAAGAGTAAGGAATTCCAGACTTCCATTTCCTAATGTTTGTAATGGATAGAGACAAGTTGAATTTCATGAAATAGATTTTGTTGTTGTTATTGGCTCTCTTTTTACTCGAGAAGGTGTTACAGATATTTGTGACTTCAGTTTTTATATCACACAGATGACTAAAGATCAGAAGAATACTTGTGGAAGTAACAGAAGAGATTAAAATGGACCAGCATATGGCAGTATTTCCATGGTGACACATTTTCAGAGAGATGTAAATCAAAACAATGCTGAGATTCCCAAACTGTTATGCTGGGTCATATAACTTCTTATTACAACAGCCTGCAAGGAACTGGAAAAGGTTTGTGGCACGGTAACATATCCCCCTGTCTGGGCTGTCCCTCTCCTGCCACCCAGTAGTAAACCAGGAGATGATTGGGCTAAAATGAAACTCCCTATTACAGGGTTATTTTCCAGCAGTCAGCTTTGTGTGTCACTGAAGGCATACTGGTGCTGCTGTGAGGAAGGAGACAAGTCCAGAGATGGGGCAGAGGGGAGAGTGGTCCTGCAGAGACCAAAATGCAGACAGGCCAACTTCACCTGCCACAGAGTGGTGTTCCTGGTGCCCGCTTCCTGAGCTGGGCTTCTCTGTTGTTTTGCTTCGTGTCTTTGTGTCCACCTTTGCTGTGCTGTGAAGCAGCAGTACTGCTCTCACAGGTGTCTTGGTCCTAGGCATCCTTTGTTACTAAGAAACTTCTCTGATATTACGAACTTCTGATTGACCGTTTTAATGTTTGTTACCGTGAAGCTCTTCTTGAAGCCATGATAAACTGTCATTGCACAGTTCCAGAATTGGATTCTGTTTTTTAGGAATGTGCCTCAATGTGCTTATGAATGGCTGATTTTTACTGTGTATGAGAGGAGATTAGAAATTCTAACTGGTGCGTTTTTCTAATTGTTTATAAAATGTTTTTTAAAGTAGGCTGCAAAGTATCTCACCCTGTAAACGGTGGCACGCTGTAAAATCAGGCAGGCAGAGTGATGATGCGGCTCTAGGCTTTGAGTGTTTTATTGGGTGAAGCAAACAGGAGCTGCTTATCTTCATTAGTGCATTTGAGAGAGTTGTCTGTGTGGACAAATGGGCTTGTCCTTCCTGTTCGATTGGAACAGGCTGCCCAGGGAGGTGGTGGAGTCTCCTTCCCTGGAGGTGTTCAAGAAACGTGTAGGTGTGGCACTTAGGGACGTGGTTGAGTGGGCATGGTTGTGATGGGCTGATGGTTGCACTAGGTGACCACAGAGGTCTTTTCCAACCTTTATGATTCTATGATTCATTTGGAAGGAGCAGCTAAAGGCTGAAAAGGGGAGTGATACAGAAGAATAGATTTCCTTTTGTTGCTTGAGTATTTTGTATGTTTTTAGTTTGTACGTGTTTTTATTCTGCTTTGTTTTGAAAAAACACGTTGAGCTTTGCCAAATACTCTTCCAATGATGTTTTCTGTATAAAACCATCAGTAATGGTGAAGGTGCTACCTGATGAAGTCAGTCTCTGGCTCTTGCTTTTACAAGGATAATGAAAGAGCTTCTTGAGGGACAGGTTGCTTTCTTTCTTTCTNNNCCCCCCCCCCCCCCTTTTTTTTTTTATGTACTTTTTTTAAGGCTATCTTGCTTTTGGAATTTTATTTGATTGTTTAGAGCTTTTGGGCCAGAGGCAGTATGTGAGTGATATGAATGTATTCTGTCAACTGAAACAATCATTTGCATCTCATAGAACAGGATCAGATGCTATCCTTTGAACTTGAATACTGTTTGTTCTTGAAGAAAGGCAACTTTATCTCATCAACTCCGAATACATACTGTATTCAAAGTAATTGTTTGGATATGTGAAGACACATATTGTCTTGGGACAGCAGACTCCAAATCTGTTCGAACTCTGATGCACGCTGTAAAATACTGTGCCTTGGCCCTACTTAGATGCATCTGTGTTACTTTTCTCAGCTCATTAAATCAGACTTCAATCTTTATTTGAAAAACAAAAAGAACAAGTATACTGGATGCCTTCCGTAATATGCTGTTTGCTTTTATAATCAGGATTTCAATGCCTAGAAAAACCAAACTTATTTTTACTTTCAGTATAGGGGAAAAGAACTAGAAGAATCTGTATTTTCAACTAAGTCCTGCTAGAACATTCTGTATATATTAGCAACTTTCTGGTGTTAATGAAGGAAGAGCACTTTACACCCCCATTTTTTCATTTTTAAAGTACATTCAAGTGCTGAACCGTAGCCTTGCCCACGTAAGCTTATCTTACGGACTGCAGATCTGGCTGGTGAAGTTATTACTCTGATTCAATACCATGCCCTTCACTCTTAAGAGCTCACCTCCCTCAGTTAGCTGAGAATGTCTGACAGAGCTGCAGGTATCTCTGATTTGCGGCAGACGAACTTCTGATATTCTGCGGATTGTGCACAGGCACATCATGTCACGTGGCACTACGCGTGCCCAGCGTGTGGTGAGTGGTCTCTGAGCTGTGTGGCAGGTTATGTCTTGGTAGCATCGTGTCAGGGAACAGGATGTGACCGGTCTTCTGTCCTACAGCCGCGTGGCAGTGGGTTTATTTTGCTCTTGCTGTGGAGGAATGCTTCTGGTGACTTCTGTCTGTCTTTCTGTGTGACACTCAAGGCCGTCGTAGGACGGGGTGATGTGTGGATGTTTCTCTGGTGTTTCCTACATCCGCTCAAAAACCAGGCACTGTAACCTCACTTGCTGCCTGTGGTGGACTGCAGAAAAATTGTCAGGGGAATAAATTTATTTCTTCATGACGAGGAAACAGCAAGGTGAGATTTTTCCTTTGTTTAATAACCGTCAATTGTTAACCTGTGGTCTGGCCCATAAGGGCCTGTCTCATGGCCTGATGATCTGGCCAAGAAAAAGTAATTACTCTTATTCACAGCCTTGTCCTTTATTCTTAATTCAAATTTCCTTGATTATACTGCAAACATTTTTGTAGACTTAGATCTTTCTGCCTTTTTACCACTGTTAACAAAATGTCTATGAATCTTAATTACTCTTAGAAATAATCCTGTGTGAAACTTCAGTTGATTAATGAAGTTACTGCGCATCAGGGAAAAAGTCAGAGTTGCATCTTAAACTAGAGTTTAAAGTGCTGTTATTTAGCACAGGGGCTGTAAACATTTGCTGTGATTTGGTTCATGTTCGTGAGCCCCTCTGGCTGTGTAGGCCCGCCAGGCGGGTGCTGCTGAGCTCACTGTAGCCTGACCAGAGGGGTTCTGGGTTTGCCTTCCCTTCCACAAAGGTCCAGTGGAGAGCACTTGTGGAGAAGGGCTTGCAGTGCCATAAGGTTGCAGTAGCTGGGAGCTGAAGGAGGGAGGGAACATTTGAATGTTTTAGTTTTGGGAGGGCAGTGGGAAAAGCGGGACGTGTAATGGAATCTAATGGCCTTCACAGCTATGACACTGTCTGTGGTTGCTATTGCCCATAAAGCCCCTTTGAGCTTTATTGCCTTCTGCATTTTCATCTGAGATGCGCATGATGCAAAATTTCCGTGTGAATTAAATGACATCTCTTTTCCGTAGGTTGTCCATCACTCAGGTGTACTTCTACTTTTCTTATCAGATGCCAATTAACAACACACATTTGACTTTAGAACGTTTTGGCCGCCTTAAGTTGCACTGATTGTCTGGTTCCAGGTATTGTTGTTATGTATACGTGCTTGCTTGATGCAGGACTGAATAGTGTAATATAAAATGTTTCATTTTTTCTTTTAAAAGAGATGCTGCAAGCATCCAGTGAGAAACTCATAAGCTTTCAGAGGTTTAGGAGCTCAGTAGCTTACTTTTTTTAGGAAGTGCTGGCTGGCTAGGAAAGTATTAACACATTGCTCCTTTTAATTTGTTGTTAGAACTTTGGAAGGAGCTAGGTTACGGATCTGCCTTGAGAACCATATGGAACTTAATTATGCTTTTTGTGTGCTCTTGGGGATGCATTCCTGGGCATACCCATGTCTGCTGTCCCTTCAAATCTTACCCCATATTCCTGAGACCTATACAGCGTGTATTCACATTGCCAAAAAGAAAAAGTCAGGTCCTCTTTAGCTTAGTTTGTGAGCGTGTGTCTTAACACATTATGCCATTTTGTACAGCATTTTGTGATAAATTTTCAAGTATGACCTTGCAAATATTATCTATTGTTGGTTTTTTTTGTTTGTTTGTTTTTTTAGTTTGGACACAATTGCGCAGTGGTGAGCGGTTGTAGTTTAGAGTGCTGTGGCCTTCTCTCAAAGAGGGATTTGCAAAATAAGCTATGCTACGAGTTTAAGGCATTAAACTATTCAGTACTGAATTCCAGAGCGCACAGTGATAAACTGCCAGAACTGGAACTGGAATGTCCATAGAGCTGGAGAGAAAGAGAAAGCAGAATACTGCTCAAATACTCAGAATGCTGCTGCAACCTTCTGAAGGTCTGAAGTGAAAAAATTATGTTCCCTTTGATATACTGGGTTGGAATGCAGATCTGTAGAGAAGCCCCAGATACTGCTGTGTTGCAGTATCAGTGGTCCTCTACGGTAGAAGTTTGGCTAAAGTTTTTCCTATTTCCCATTTTCTTCTGCAGTTGTCAGCTTTGTTTTGTGCAGAGGTGGCAGGCTGAGGTGGTGCTCTAGTGGGTTACAGCATGAAGAAGGATTGCTGAGAGTGGAAGTATTAGAAATGTAAAGTGTATTTTTCTGAAACATCAAGTAGTAAATGATTGTTGGTAAGAGTACTACGCAGTTCAAGATAGCAATCTGACAGGGGAGTAAAGGCCTTTTCCCATCATGCTGTGAATGTTGCAGTGTTTGAAATGAACTGTTAATACATTTACAGCCATTGTGGTAAATGGCAGAATGCTATGGATGTGAATAATCATCTGAGACTTCTGCAGTGCATTCCTGAAATAGTGTTCAAATGACTAGAGAAATTATGGGATGCAGCGAAACACGCAAACACTGCATGTCTTCTAGTCAGGCTCATGCAGTCAGTGGTTTGCCACTGCAGTAGGGAAGGCGTAGGAACTTAGGTGTTAAACATGGTTTCTGCCAGTTTCCGAGCTTCAGGTGTTCTTTTCTGTTGATTTTGTTTGATTGCTTTTCCTGTTATTTATAATCCATGGGCTCTGTTTTTATATCTACTCTTTTGGAGAAAGACTTCAGTGATCTAAAGTTTGAGGTTCGTTAGGGAATTGTTAATTAGACTGCTGTGTGAGCTGATTTAATGATATGACAGTCGAGAAGGTGAGTCGCTCCCAGCAAAGCAAATTAGTGTGGTGACATGGGTTAGGCTTTTTGGTTATTGTTTACATTCTTGCTTGCTAGTCTTGTTTTGCCTCACTTGCTAGTGCTGCTTATCGTGATGTAAAATGAGCCACGGACTGCTGTGCCATTGCAGGTCATTGATTTGCATTCAGGACTGGGCTGGCCCATTTGCTCAGAATGCAAGAGAGCCATCAAAACTTTATTTTTTCCAGGCAGGGGTTTGGCAAGAAAAATAAGCTTAAAGGACAAATTTAGAAGAGTTAAGATTTTTTTTTTTCTTTAAAACAACAACAAAAAACTCTTTAGAACCTTCTATACCTGTTATTTCGTACCGCTTTTTTGTTTTCTGGGGAAGACTGTCCTGTTAGTACTGAATGCAAGTATTTCAGAATTTCGTAACTACATTATTGACTGGGCATATGATGGTAAATGTGGCTTCACTGGGGGAGATCATTAATGAGTTTACGGGGGGGGGGGGGAACCTAGTTTCCGAGAAGTACTGTCTTGATCTAGTCTGCTCAAGTTCAAGAAGAGGATTTACTGCCATATCTCACATGAAGTCATTAATCCCAAACAGCTGTACCTTGAATGGAAAAATTAAATGATGGTATGCAGTTACAGGACAAGGACACTAAACGTGCTGTACTGGAATAGGAATTGTGAGGGCAGTGGGAGTTAACAGTGATGTGCTGCAGCGTAATGACATGAACTCAGTCACTACTCACTGCAGTAGTGCCCACAAAATAATGTAAAGTTTTATTTTACTCTACCTGTCAATCCTACGAGGAATGGTATAGAAGTCAGATTTCTTTCTCATTTTGAAGCCTATGTGCTGCATAATAGTGAAAGAGATCTCTGACACCCAGCAGTTAGCATGTACTTTGAATTTTAGGATTTGATGGGGAAAATGTGTGTTACATCTGGTGACTGTTTTATTAAAGGTACCTGTGTGAGGGCTATGTCGTCTGCGGTGTAATCTTAACGTTAGTACTACGATATGTGCTAAAAGCATCTGGTTAGGATTTTTGTCTGTTCCGTGAAATGTGACTTTGGAAGGGACAATGTTTTAAAGTTTGTTCCAGAAAGCACTTTCTGAGTTAGGATTGATTGAAAACAACTCTCCTGAATGGCACCTTGCTGTACTTCACAGATCATAACAGCTTTTATTCACTGCTGTGATTGTTTTTTAAATTACTACCTGTGGATGAATACTTGAAAGAATTGGCCTGCTGGCTGCATATTTGGTTTGATTGGGGGCTATCTTGAAGTTGCCTTTAAATTACACGGGGTTCTTGATGATCCTAGCATTTTCTAATCTTTCTTCTACTGCATAGTTTTCTTCCATAGACCCTTACAAGTTTAGGAAGAATAATAATTCTCTTCATTTATTTACTTTTTTTTTTTTTAAATTATTTCAAGCTAAGGTATACAGAGATGCTTGTTTCAAAAATGAAAAGTATGCTGTTTATTTTGCATTATTATTCCACCTGAAGATGTAAATTATGTAATGAATGATTATTTTACTAATAGTTGTTGATTGACTGGAAACTTCAATTTATAAAAGATGCATTTGTCACAGGGAGTGCTCCCGGTGACATCCAGAAGAGTGGTGTACAAAAGCAATACTGCTTTAATACTTTATTAAAATATCAATATGGCAGTAATGTGCTGCATATTTTTCAGAGGTGGATGTTTCATTGGACTAACAAGACAGGCAGAAGAAAAGAGAGGAAATGAATGTCATAAGACAAAGTGACAGTTGAAGTTGGTTGAAACATTTTGAATAAATAGCTTTTTTTTTT
>VXAV01008798.1:30834-76605 GCA_013399715.1 Alectura lathami | reverse complement strand
TTTTTAAGAACTTACAAAGTTGATAAGTCTGTATAAAATGTTACATTTTTCCGTGAAAAGTTTTGTCAGGGAGCCATTTTGGGAATGTGAAAGACTGGTAAGGTTTTATTGCTTGTTAGTCAGAGCACTGGTCTGGAATGTGAAAGAGTCAGATTCCAGTCCCTGTCCTGACCGCGAGTGGCTCGGCGCTGTTGGAAAGGCAGCTCCCCTGAGTCAGTGAGCCAGAGCAGGTACAGCGCCCAGGCCAGATCCCTTGGCTGCCACAACCCAAGGCAACAGGGAAACGCAGGTTTCAGTTTTGAAAATGGAACATTTTGGAAATTTGTCTGGAAGAGAAAGACAAACGTAGGAATAAAAAGAAACAATGCTGTAATAATTCCTGCAAAATGTAATTGTTGTGCTCTAAATAGCACTGAGGTGTGCCTATCCCTAGAAATATTTAACCAAAGACAATTCGTAATCTCCATAAATTCCTCTCAGATTTTTATCAACAGCCATTTCCAGTTTCAGCTGCCATGCCCTGTGTGCCCTCTGTTCCTAGCATACGATCTCCCTTCGTTCATTCAGAATGTAGCTCAAGTGAATAAGCAGAAGGTAGGAGTGTGGTGTAAAGAGGGAGTGCTAGCCTGCTCAGATCTGTCCCTCTGTCTGTAGGAGTAGTGTGGGATGAATAAAGGGGAGGTGAGGGCGATGGCAGCAGCAGAGTGCAACATTTGTATGTGTTGAAGTCCACCATAGGTTTGAGCTTGCTGGCAGCTTAGCAGCACACCTCAGGCTATTGGCAGCTGGCAGGAGGAGCGCGATTTGCTCCGTGCAGTCCATGTTAGGTCTGCTCCTTGCACCACGCAGATGGGGTGAGCAAGGTCTTCCTTCTGCAGATCCCTGAAAAGAGAGTTCAGACAGTTCTAGCTGTGTTTCAGCTACCTTTGCCCTTGGAAATTGCTTTTCCCATTCTGTTTTCACTTTCTGAGGCATTATAGCAGCTGGAGGAAGCAAGACAGAAGGAAACAGACATGAAGGTCAACCTTGGGGTGTTCCAGTCCTTGTATTGTCTTAGTAGGGAGCTTGCTCTCTTATGGTGGCTGTGGGCATCCCCCATACCTCAGCTGAGAGATTTCTCTGAGCCTTCCCTGCCTCATTCTGTACATGGCAACTGCAAGCCATGCTCTGTGTGCTCTACACTGTCCCGCTTTGCCCTGCTGACAAACTGTCTTCCTGCCTAAAGTGACCTTCAGAGGAGCGTCCCACCAAATGAATCATTTTGCCTGTCCTTACTGCCTGCAGCAACTACTGGGCTGCAGAGCGCTGTCACTTACAACCCATTCACTGATACCTGGCCACCCATAAAGGACTTTGGCTATAGCCTAAGCATAGTGCATGGCAGTACTGTTAAGTCCGTTGGGGGTTAATTAAGCTTCCTAGTCAGGTTAGTGAAGGGAAAAGATTTTGTCTTCCCAAAGCCCAGTGAAAGGATCATAAAGTGCTCTAGCCTACTTTCTTCTGCTGGCACAGCGGATTGCCATGCTCCACCAACCAGACTAATTCCTCGGCTGCCAGTGAGGGTCACCAAGCACTGCTGCTTCCTTGCCTGTCTCCCAGTGGCTGGCTTCAGAGGGACAACAGGAGGAATGATCCAGGCTCGGAAAACATGAAGACAAAACAAACTCTATGGTACTTTGCAAACCCCGTCTGCCTCTGTTGCTTCTCTTCCTGCAGGCTCTGGTCAAATGAAGGCAGGTGTCACTACCAAAAACCAAACATGTTTTGTGAAGGTTTTTGGAGGCAGAAATCACTTCTGGATGGAAGCCTTGTGTGTGTTGATTCAGAAATGCTTATAATGGTTGAAGTGCTGTAAGGTGAAGAAATGAGCATCCACTGCTTGTGGATGTCTCTGGTTCTTTGATGTTGCTATTTGTAGAAGCTTTGTAAACCAAATCAGAAACCTTGTTACAATCTGTTTGTTCCAAGTGTAAGCAATAGAAATACAATGACTTTAACACAGAGAAAGCAGTAAAGTGGAGGAGGCAAAATGTGATAGGCAAAATGAAACAATTTTTCTGTCTTTGGCAGGAAGCAGCGATGTCAGCAAAAAGGACGGAACTTAGACCCTTTCACCCAGACTTCAGTATAGAGCAGAATTTTTCCCAGTATTTGAGCAATGTAAAGACTAATGAAACACAGGAATCAGGTTCGTAGAGGATAACATTAACATATCCTGACAAAGTGAGTGAAGAGCCGCGCAGGTTACCTTTAGGAAGTAATTGAACTGCTTTATTCTATTGCAAAACCCTACCTTTCTTCCATATGGTTTTTGCCTATAAAGTTGAGTTCTTCATAGCATGGCACAAAAAGAGATGCTTAGTGTGCTGACAACTGAAAGCATGAAACGATCATCCCACAAGTGCTTTAAAATCTTTAGAACGAAATGCAAAAGAATGGATTTTTCATTAAACAAGCATGCAGCACTGATGATTCCTCTTAACTTCTACCATTTCAAAGACTTGACAGAAGATCAAATCTCTCTTTTTATGGCTGATTTAAATCAATCATTGTTCTGTCCGGCAGAATTCCAAGCCTACATTTGAAAGCTCTTTTGAGAATTATCCTTCCCCCACCCTAGTTTATATCTGCCAGATCAGGAAATTCCAGCTTCTTCTCTTAAACTTACTATGGAGTCCCCAGAGTCTGAAACGCAGAAAGCAGATTTTTGCTGGACTGTGGATAATCACGCTCCTCTGTTTCTTCCCTAACCTTTTCACGTGCTTTCTAAAGTACAGCTTAACCATGCTGAGTGCTTGCAGAAAAGCTAAAAAAAAAAATTTGCATTAAGTGTCATGAGTTTAGAAATTTGTCTTCATTAGGTCAAAGTCTGTGCTCACACATTCTCTTGAATGTTAATTTTCCTTGTATTTGTTTCAATTGCTTTACTTAATATACTGTAGAATGTTGAAATGCATCGGACACCTAATGGCATCTTTGATGGATTAGAAGTTTGACTCCTATTTAATGACAGTTCCCCCATTTTTAAGCTTTCCAATACTTCTGGAAATTGTTCTCGATGACTGATGTTTGTAGGAGGAGCGTCAGAAGGCTAGCCTCCAAGCAGATACATTTTGTTTTAAAAGCTTGAATGATGCATGAAGTAATTTCCCAGAGGAACATAAGGATATCATGTAGAATTGGAGGAAAAATAGTATCTCCAAGTATTAATATTTATGTTAAAGATTTTTCACAAAAGCAACTGATGTAGATTGATTTATGAGAAATAGTATGAGACTTTCAATGAAAAGTTTAAAGAGATTACACAAGTAATTGGATAGTGGAGATTTGTATCTGGACTATCTCTTAAGAGCAATCTTCTCTATTCTGTTTTAGAGAATAATAAATGGCAAATGGAGATGTAATGCTGATCTTGGCAAGGGGTGACTGCGTACTTCCACTGAGTGAGCTAATGTTGAGGTTTTTCATTACTCAAACTGTGTAAAAACTTTACATCTAACAAAATACTCAAGTGATTTTTATGAAGTGATCATTTAAAAATATGGTGCATAAGGAATTCCAGAAGTCTGTGAAATTGCGGCTTTCTAGTCAGCCGAATTTATTGTAACATTGCTTATATGGCAACTTGCCTGTTGTGGTACAAAAGATAGATACAGGGTGGGAGATTACCGTTTAATCAATTGTTTATGCTTAGGGGCTGTTTTTCTATGAGAGTGCCACTGCTCGGTATTTGAGACTGTTGTAGCTTTCAGTGTTGCTAGCAATTTTTTTCAACTCTCCTTACTAGAGCCTTGTTAAGGATCTGGTTTTGGCTTAAAAAAGCCAAAATGGTAAAAGCAAAGCCTCTCACAGAAGGGCAGCATGCTTAGGTCTGATTTTGACAAACTTGGTGAATGTCAGGTAAGCACAGCCTCATACGCAGCTTGCTTCCATCCTTGTTGAAGGCAATGGCAAGGCTGCTTCTGACATCAGTGTAGCAGGAGGCCGTACGTGGAGCGTTTCGGTGGACTGCTCCGGGCAGCTGGTCAGCCTTTGGTTAGCCTTTGCAGGACTGGGCTCTTCAGTGACTTACATTGCTTTGCTTTGAAATTCAAGCAGTCAGTAGATCCAGGATGTGTAATAATTAGATGTTTTCCTAATTGCCCAAGCAGTTCCATTTCATAATACAGCAGGAATTAAACGTTGTTCTCAGTCATTTCTTCCCTTTTTCAGAAACAGGACTTTGCAACCAGGTGGGGTTCATTGTTAGTCCAAAAAATCCTCAGCCTGCCAAAACCAGTCTCCTAATTTGCACCATATAAAACCTGCACATTGTAATTAAGTGGCTCTCCAATTTTACGTACCTAGTCTTATCTTTTTTAATAGCTTAATCTGAAGGAATAGCAGTAACGGTCATGTACATTACAGTGTTGTGTGCGGTCTCCATTCAGGACCAGGCTTTCAGTGTCTGTTAGGTACTCTGTCTCTTGGCTTATGCAGACCAACCTGGATTGGGGCTGCGGTGGTTCCACCGTCTCTTGTATTGGCATTTGTACAGGTGGTGAACTGGTTAGGCAAATAGGCTGCTGTGAAAATAAATAAATAATGCAGTCTCTCTGCTCCTGGTTTCTTTCTTTGATTGGGCTTACTCTGGGGTCACAGGAGCACCGGCACAGCTCCGCCCCTCAGCACAGGGCAAGTGCTCCAGCTCCCAGCCCTCCTGGCAGCCTTCCCCTGCACTTGCTCCAGTTCAGTTTTCTTGCATTAGGGGACCAGAACTGCTTGCAGGGTTTTAGATGCAGTCTAACAGTATTCAGTAGAGGGGGGAAAGTCACTTCCCCCAATCTATTGCTCTGGCTGATACAGGAGGCTGTGAGCCTTCTCTGGGCATGCTGTGGGCTCATGTTCAGCTCTGTGCCCACCAGCACCCCAGGGCTGCTCCCCAGCTGGTCATTCCCAGGCTGTTTTCCCCTGCTGCATTCAGGACTGTTTGTTTATCCCTGCTGAATTTCTTAAGGTTCCTGTGGGCCCATTCCTTCTCAATGGTGGTCACGTCCTTGGCAGTGCCGACGGTTCCCCTCGGTTTGGGTTCATCTGCAAGTCTGATGAGATTGCACTCAGATGCCTGCTCCAGTCATTGATGCGAATGTTAAACAGAACAGGTCCCTGCAATAATTCACTTCTTGCTGGCTTCCAGGTACAATACAGCCCACTGGCCACTAAGCTCAGAAGAAGGCAAGCCTGGGGTGCAGGCTGCTGTTACAGGACTGGGGCAGACAGAGAGAACTGGTGCTGCCTTTCTGGTCAGAAAGGGAAGACTAGCTATGGCTGATTATTTTCGATGGAACATACTGCTGTGAGCTCTGTAGCAGAGAGGTACTGCTGAATTAACCTGTAAATCTTGGCTAGGTTAGTCTTAAGTTTTTACTGAAGTTCTATATTGAACATGTTATTTGCTACAAATGTGATTGATATAAATCCAAGAAATGTCAATTCAAGGCAATATTTCTTTATTTTTTATTTTTTTTTTTTTAGAAAGCAGTGCTTTGTGTGACTAACTCAATGGAAATAAAAAATAAAAATATTAGGAAAAAAATGAATGGCTCATAAAATATTAAATACCTAGATGTTTGTTAAGTAAGAATGCATTAAAGGGACTTCAGACATATCTTGGCTTGTAAGTTTGCAGTTTCTCTGCCATGTTGTCTGTAGTGAGGCAGTTTTAAGAATCATTTCTAACAGGTCCAGTTTGAAATGTGCACAAAAGCTTTACTTACTTATTTTTTCCTCATCTCCAGTGGGTAGCATTCTTCCCTCTTTCATCATGTTAAATTAACCCTTAAGATTTGTTTATTTTGCGTTCCTTTGTGTAGCCAGAGAATGAGCGTTGTACCGCACTGTTTAGCCATGCTACTATTTTAGTAGCTACCTTCGATCAGCTATTAACTTCTTAAATTTTTGTTCACTAATATAAAGGTCAGCAGATTCTATGTAACTTGAGATTTTTTCTTTTAACTTGCTTTAAGACAAGTTTCTGTATATGACATGGTTTCTGTCTTGGGAATTCTAATTTCAATTCCCAACAGCCTCCAGAAAGGAAGGAGTGGCAGGTTTACTTTGTCTTTGTGGATTTGCCAGAATAGTCAGTTCATAATAGAAATCCCAACAGCAAAATAGTTGCATCTGGATTTTCATGTTTGCCATCGCTGCGGATCTATTCTTTGCATCTTGTTTTTGATGGCAGTTACAGTTTTGACCTCAAAGTCCAATGGCAGTGAGGTTCAGCTGTGATTATGTGTTGTATGGAACTTTGTTTTGAACCTGCTCTTCTATAATTACTTTTTGTACCCCCTAATAGTGTGAGAAAGAGAGAATAATTGCTGCCTGTTCCTTTCCTTGTATATAGTATTTCTACTCTGTAAGCAATTTCCAGGAAGAATAATCTTAATCTGTTCAGTTACATCTGCATTCCATTCCCTGATCATTGTTGCCCACATTTCTCTGTCTTGGTCTGTGCTTTTACCTTAAAGGTGTTGCTGGGGGTGAGGGGCTGCGCGCCCAGGGCTGAGCACAGCGTTAGAATGTAATTGTTTTAATCCTTTTAATGCTGCGTTTATAGAAATGCTAGCTTTACAGAAATTATATCATGCTATTTTCTGTTTTGTTTTATATTCCTTTCCTAGTAACTTCTAAGTAAGCTGTTTGGCTTTTTGACCTCTGCTAAACGTTACACGGATTCAAAGAACCATCCAGAAGGACCTGAACAACTTCAGTGGTATTGGCAGAAATACTTACTAGCTCTTGCTCCAATTAAAAATGATTCAGTGATACAAAATTTCTTCACTCATTTTTGTGCATAACCTCTTTCTTTTTTTTATTTGGAGCTACTTGTTAGCTTAAGCAATTAAATTTGAAAATGTGTGAAATAACCTCATTCTGGTGTTCTCTTCTTTCTCCTTCTCACATGCGCTTTCACCTTGAAGACAGGACTGGTAAAAAGTCACTTTTACCTCCCTATGGGAGTATGGTGAATATTGTTTTGATGTTTGTGCACTTAGTTGAAGACATGATGGCAATTTACCCTGTGCTATTAGGGAATACAGCCAGGGAATATGTTTTAATAGGTATTGTGTTCTCTGACGTAGTTCTTTAACCTGAACTAAATTATAGTTTTAAACCAGTGATGCAAACCGCTGCTAAAGTCGAAGGGAGCATTCCCACCTGTGGGAAAGGTAGACTGCTCTGTTGCAGTCTGGTAAGTAGAGCGGTGGCTCTTCTGGCAGACACGGGTTCCCTTCCATAGTGCCTCAAGAATTCATAAGCAATCTTTGAAATGACTGCCTTGGAAGTATTTCCCCTGCTCTGAACAACTGTTTGTGCACTCAGTGAAGAGGGATGCACGATAACCAGTTGTATTTCGGGATAGAGGAAAGGCTTGGCCTGAAAGGTAAAAGCTGATTTGTTTGCTTTTTAAATAGAGAACCATGCTGAAATAAATTGAGTATATGCAGTACTCCTACTACTGACTACTGGAGAGCTTGTTGCCTTGGTTCGGGGTTGTTTTTTGTTTTTTTTTTTTTTTAATTGGTTGGTTGGGTTTTTTTTGAAGACAGTTTCTGGGACTGGGTGTGTGGGAAGGAAGTTAGAGAGCACTTAGATGTTTCCTGTTATATAATTGTTACATATTTCCCATTCCTCAAACCTTATTGCCAGTGGGAATAAATTTCATCTGAAACCTGGATTCTCAATTAATATTATGAAAAAAAGAATGCAAAAGCAGTAGAGGTGCTGAAGGAACACTTTTTTTAAGATATTATTTTGGCATGTCTTGTAATATACAAAGGCAGGCAATTTGATTGCAACAGATGCATATAATAGAGAACTACAGTCTTACGTATAAAAATCATCGGAGGGAGGGATAAGTGTAGGCCAGAGCATACGTCTGAAACCTTCTTGTAGTTGTGATTTTAGAGTGCTTTGACGCCTTAGCTTCATGTATTTTTAAGTTCAGCATTAGATTTGTATGAAGCAAATACGTTTGTTGCAGTCCTTGTTCATTATTTCAGGTTTGTGTGGCTTTACTGTTTGGGTCAGTCTGTAGTATGGGCTGTTGCAGAGTCCATCACTACTCTCAAGGACGTAAAGACTTTTCTAGAGGCTGTCTTGTATGGAACCCCAGCTGAAACAATTTAAGAAAACTTCCTGAAACTTTTGCACCGATGTCAGACTTTTTTATGGTCTCTTACTGGCATTAAGATGCAAATATATCAAATACATCCGCTCTTTTTTTAAATAGGAGTATGCTGCTTGCAGTTGTGTGAAGTCAGTGTGCGTTTGTCCTTTTTTCCATGTGAATAGTTGGTAGTCCATTTTACAGACTCCCATAGCATCTGGAAAGAGAGTTCACTGGTGCCAGAGGTTGGCCAAGTGTGTGTGTACCTTTTGAAACAGGATCTGGTTCAGCCTTTCTGCAGGAGCTGCAGGATACTGCAGAGTACACGGTGATCTCATGAAGCATGAGTTAAAAGATGTTACAAAGCAAGTGTTTGGGTGAGAAGAAATATGATAGAAATAGCATAGAAATATGCTCAGCAGTGAGAGTAATGGCTGGAGCATGGTGTAGGCTCCCTGAGGGTGCCGTTTGTAGGTCCGTGTCTGAATTGCAGTGACCTTGGGCAGTTAACTCAAGTTTGCTCTTCCCTGCTTCTGGAGTGATTGGTGTACTTGGCTGGAGTGCTCCGCAGTGCTGAAGTTGGATGTTTGTGAGGTTATTTGAGATGTTCAGATGGATGGTGCTGTTCAAAAGTGCTTGTCGCAGATTTAAGTTTCCTGCTACTGAAATTGGTAACGCTTCTGCTGACTTCAGTGGGAGCAGAGTTAGGCAAGGGAGGTTTTTAAATGTCCTCTCTGTAAATCCAAAGGTTCCTCGCAATGAAAGCATTCATCTGCAAGAGGAGTACAGGGGAGTTCACAGAACAAAATTGTTTCCTCTAGAGTTCGTTTGGACTAGTGTGCATATGAAATCACAGAAAGAAGGAAAGGGAAAGGTCAGGACTAGGAAAGATCTTTTAATGCTGGCATTACTGTTACATTTTTTTTCTCCATTTGCCTATAATTTTCATGCTACAGTAATGTCCTAGATTTAACCCTGTAGCAGTTAACTAGCTGCCATGAAGCATGCTTTTGATAATTACTGCCTGACAAATCATCCAAAATAGCAGAATGAATGTTTTAATCCTTTATAATAAATGTGTCTGTCTTGATTTATTAGAGAAGTACTTCAGCCTGTGGTCATTTTCCTCCTGTTGTTATTTAAGGTTTTGATTAAATGGTGAGCTTTTTGGGCAGATGTTGCTTGTGATTGTTTACAGAAACTCTTACAGAGTTTGTGCCTTCTTTAAATTGCACAAACCAGTGCTTGACTGATTTTTTTTTATTTTTATTTTTTGCTTAAACATGCATTTCTAAGAGTATGTCTTCCTGTTGTAGAGAAATAGCCCAATAATAAAACTATGAAATTAGAAACAAAGTGGGAGAGGCAAGTAAAGGAAACTTTTCCAAGTCAAGTTTGCAGGCAGAGATTGTGGGATTGGGAACATTTAAGCTCACTGGAAAAATACCACAGTGTTTATGGCCATAGATTAAAAGTAATAGCTAATTTTCTTAACAGGGCCCTTGACTGACAGCATGGTTTCCCTCTATCAGCAGCATACAACCACATACACAAATAACCTGTAGCAACACTGCACATAATAGCCTTTTCATAATGTCACTGCATTTGGGCTTTCCAGGAGAAAAGCTCAAAGGTCGTGCCGCTGGTTTATGGCTGTGGAATTATCCCTGTGCGAGGGCATGGTTATCAGACATTCCTGACATTCCAGGTGTCTAATATTATAGTGCTTGCACGCCAGCACAGGACCGACTGCTGCAGCAAAGAGAAATGCAGGACAAAACATCCATGGCATCACCCATTTCCACTCCTCCGCCCCTTGCGCCCGTAGCCCTGCCAGATATCTTCTTTGCCTTGAACTTGCCAATGCTAAATTATGAGTCAAGTGATTTCCCCCCGCCCTCCACCCCCTAAAAATATTACTTGTTCTTCTTTTCACTTTTTACCTGTTTCTTTCCGTATCTTCTAGGGCTAAAATGATGTAGCAAAATGTGTAGCTGTGTTCAATGTGTTGTTTTTTTTTTGTTGTTTGTTTGTTTTTCCTTCACTGATGGCAATTGTTAAGTGGAAGACAAAAACAGCTTATCACAATCAAAAGGAACAGGAAACAAAAAAACTGCCTGCTGGCATGATAGACCTGGTCCTGTGAGCAGTGGGTGTGGGTCCCTTCCTTCCCCAAAGCATTCTTCCCCTTCTAGGTCTGGGCCATTCACTCTGGCCTCCTCAGGAGCACCTGTGAAGGGACTGAGCCAGCTGACACCCAGCTGACGTTAACCCCTGGGTGGCTGGGAGGGCAGCTAAGCTCTACTTCACTGCTGCTCTAATGCGCATTATGGCAATCTCTGGCATGCACGTAGCATCTCAGGGTAAGCTGGAAGGCAGTGCATTCCCTCTCCATTCACCTACCCTGATCTTCTGCCATCTGCACTGAAATCTAAAGTGGTGTCCTCTCTGCTCGCTTTCCTTTGGGCGTGCCTGTGTGAGGAGGGCATCAGTTCCCTGGTTGCTGGGTTGGTTTGGTTTTTTGTTTTGTTTTTTCCCCTCTGGAGGAAGCAGGCAAGATCTTTATAGAACTTGAGGGTTTTCATCCTTAACTTTTCTATGTTGTGTAAGGTTTGGGGAGTTTGGGGATGGGTAGCAAATTTGAGCAACAAAGGTATGTCTTTTCCAAAATAAAAGCATGGTAGTTTTTATTAATATGTTGCAATATATTGCTGATGATTCGGTGGGACTGTTTACAGGTGCAAACCAGTGAAGTGACGCAGAGAGGTGTCTTTGGGGAAAACTGCATTCCATCATATAAGAATTTTGATTTTTGCTTGTTTTGTTTTCTTCCCCCCCCTCCTAGGTTTCTTGGTGGGTTTCTTGTTTTTCAGTTTGATTCGCTACTTCTGCAGATCTTACTGGGCTAAGACAAAAAAAAAAAATCCTTTTTTTCTTGTCAAAAGCAATAGCATTCATTCTGCAATTGTTTTTCTTTGATTATTTTTATTATCAGGATGAATTTTTGGAGACTTTGTGCTGTTAAAATAAGTGGACTCATTCTTTGCAGGTATAAGAAGATATTTGTTTTAAACAATTTGTTGCTGTCAATGTGCAGTGCATCTTTCCTGTTAAATGCGTCGGCTGGGTTGTCGTATAGTGGTTCTGTTTGTAGTAGATTATCGGAAACGAGTTTTTTGCAGGGTTCCGTTTTTAGGTATTATAGAAATATAGTAGAAGTGATGTATAAATGCATTGAATTTAGGACTTCTTGTAGTAGGGGTGCAGGCAGGTTAGTTGGCTTGTTTTCATCTTGTCCTGGCAGTGAAATAATTTTTAATTGAATCAGGAAGAATTGTTACTGAAAAATATTTGAGGAATGGAGTGTAGTCTTCTACAGCGCTTCGTGCTTGTCTCCAAAACCAGTCACTGGTGAGGTACCAGCTCGTTGTTTGCAAGCAACGCTTACTAAACACTGTGAATGGTTTCACTGAATATTGTGGGTGGTTGCGTGCCATGGCAGAGTGTACGAAGCTGGTCTTTGGGAGGGCGTTTTGGCAGCAACAGCCAGCAGGGATAAGGGCTGCCGTGGCCATTTTGCGTGGCATTGCTACTGGAAGTGTGTCCCTGAAGGGCTCTGTAAATGGGAGCTAAGACACGATTCAGCATGCTGCCCTTTGCAGCAAAGCATTTCAAAACAGCCTCAAGTACTTTGCCTAAATTACAGAGAAGAAACCATTTATTCAGTGCTCTAAAAAAGATTAAAACACAACAACAACAAAAACAGACCAAAACCTATGAGGAAGGGAAAAGATTAGGTTTAGCTCCTCCTTGATCTTTGTATGCTGCCTGAACACTTTATTCAGTTGAGCTGGGCTGCTGGCTAGCTAGGAAGAGTCTCTTAAAGGAAACTGTATTTTTCCAAGTCTTAATCACGTTCCCTGAAACATCATTGCATGTGGTCTAGTCCTCTACACAAACCCATACCTTGCTTGTAATGTGGGAGATGTCACTCAGTATTGGAGATCAAGTGTTTGAGCTCACAAAACAGTTGTGAGAGCTGTGATGCCAGTAGTAGGTGCCACATATTGTCCAGCCGTTCTGTGTTGCTGCAAGGTGGTGAATTAAATTACGTGTATCTCTTAGTGCAAGCACTTAGCTCCATATCTGTACATTTTCTTTTACCAAAAAACCTCTAAACCTGAAAAAGCATATTTCTTTGGGGCCTACTGTCCATTGTAAGTATTTGAGACCTTAAAGGAATCATAGGATAGAAATTGCAAGCTATTAAAAATGGTGCTATGCCTGTATGGTTTGTTGAAAACTAGAATCATCTCCTGGTTAGCAGAGGTTTCCATTCTTTGTATGCACATTTGACAGTTTTATCCATCTTTATGTTATCAGGAGCAAAATTATCTGAAATCTGGAAAATGAGCGAAGGTGTTAAATGTATCCAGGAGATACCTGCTGATGGAATTAATAAGCCTTTTCCAGCTACATGTACACGACTCCCTGTGAGCGTATACTCCGCACTTGGTTTGAGTACCCGTTGCGCTACAAGAAAGCAAAGGCATGGTGCTGTCAAGGTGTTGCTGACAGCCACATGTATGTGCTAGGTGCGTGGCTAGGCATACCAAAATGTGCCTACGCTGACGTGCGTGTGTAACGTGAATTAGACTGATGGGGCACGTGCTCTGCTGGCTGTAGGCATAAATCAGCATCATCTGATATCGTTGGGGGGTTTTCATAACTAAGGAATGGAGTGGGATTTGATGTGAACAACTCTTACTGATTGTGTGTTGGTGTAGAAAAGGTATCGTGTGTTTGCTGCCTTTGAAATATGGGCACTTGTTCACTGAAGAATGGTTGCAGAAGTCCTAGGAGCAAGATAAACAGACTTTTGGCCTTACGTTGTTTAAGGACCAGCTGCTGGAATAACATGGGCTGCCACCATGCTAGTCCTTGCCTGATGTATTCTTGTGTTGTGCTGATGCCCACTGAGTTACTCTTTCAAAATAATACCTGTAATAAACTGTTAGTTTATCTTAATAACACCCTTGTTACAAGAGAATGTACCTGAGCAACACAAAGGTTGTACATAATGGACTGGCATCTGAACAGGAGGCACTGCTGTGCTTAAGGACACGGTGTTTTGAAACTGAAATCCTGTCAACAGAAAGTCCTCTTCCCCGTGTAACGTAACTCTGCTGGCAGTGGCTGCAGACCTCAGCCACAGTGGATGGCAGTGCTCCCTTTCCAGCCCTGCCCTCATCGTGGAGGTGCGGTTTGGGCTCCTCTGCAGTTCTGCATGCACTCAGCTACCTGGGCAATAGTACTAAGTATTTGTTCTACTTAAATTTGGTTACCTTGCATTGGATCAGGAGCCTGGTGTTTAGACGATTTCTATTGCCAGTAGGAAAAGAGGGAAAGCTTCAGAGCGTGGTTCATCCTCAGTCAAAACAGATGTGCTGAATTAGTCTCCATGGGGAGCCTAAAGGAGTAATTCAGGTTCGATAACTAACTCTTAAAGTTAATGAGGTTGATTGCACCCCTGAGTTTGTATGAGAAATCCTTCTTGGGTGCCTGAAATGAGTAAAATCTGCGTTTGGCAGCATGTTTGGGGTGGAGTTGGGAGATGGGTTTATGGGTCTTTCAAATTCACAGTGCTCGTAGCATTAGAAAGTTGTGTAAGAGCTGGATTGATTTTTAAGATCCACCTTGAACACTAAATTATGAGTTTAAAAGAATTTAAACACTTTTTTCTTCCTACTTGTACATTTCTTTGGCAGATCAGTTCATTTAAATATTATATTTGAGCTACTGAATGAAAATAGGGATGTAATATTTTCAGTTATGCTTTTGCAAAATAGATAAGAAATCAGCTGATATTGATCATATGTTCCTATCCTGTGACCTTGTGCTAACTGACAGTTTTTGTGAGGAAGTGCCCAGAAGCAGTTGCGTTACTGTTGTGCTGTGTAGCTGGTAAGTTGCCCGTGCACCCTTCTGTAAGGGTGTGTGTTCACTCACAGTTCAGTGAGTCAGGTTCCAGCTAAGTGAGCATATGCTTGTTCCATCATTGTTTTTTTTTCAGTTATGTTTAAATAGATGCGACTTAAGTTTTATCTTCTCAGCTCCTGGAGTATGGAGAAGAGGTGTATTTTTCAGAACAAGTGGGAGTCTCTTTAAAAGAGAGTGAGTCCCGCGTTGTAAGAGAAAGCACGTATCGTGATGTGCATCACTATATATCGTTCTGTGTGTAAGAACAAATGGGTATGAAATCTAATCTGTATAACATTTCAGATAAGTGTCTTACCAGATCTTGCTATAAGGCAAAGAACATGAGGTCATTTTCAGCAGAGGATAATTGGGATTTGGAGGAAGTTTTCAAATGCGTGTTGAAGTTGCTGCAGAAGTTGAGCATTGACCCTAGTTATAATTGAATTCAAAACTCCAAGTCTTGACCGTAGGCCAAGCATTACGCAACAGAGGAGGTATTCTTGGAAGTCATTTTGAAAGACATTAAGATGAACCTGCTCTGGTGTTTTTATGCACCTCTGACCAACCTGCATTTTGTCCTTCCTACTGAGGAGAGGAGTCTGGAATTCATTGTTTCTTTTTCATGCCCCTCCCCACCAATCCCCAGTTTTCTGTGATGTACCTGCTGTTACTTTTCTCTCTTCCCCACATCCTCCGTTACATTTATTATATATCACATTAAATCAGTCTAAGCAAAACGTCTCAAGCTCTGCTAGCATAGTCCTTCAGCGTGTGGACAGAATCAGGTCTTGAAATATGCTACCAAAGTCGGTCAGGTTTAGAAGGGAGCAGAGACTAGAGTCTGGAGTTTCCAGCTGATAAAGTAGGATCCTGATCATAATATGGGTAATCTCTGCTTCACTGATGTGTTTTCATCCTGAAGAGATTTTAGAGAGAGATGGAGTCAGAGGAGGAGTACAGCAGAGTGTAACATCAGTCTCGCATAGAACAATGTGTTGAAAATTTTGTGTGTGTATATGTATGCACGCTCATTTTGAAGAATGTGCACGTTGCTCATCAACAGAAGCGTGAAATACCACAGGCTGACCATATCCTAACAGAAGGAGAGCATTCACTAGTACACGTAGTAAATTTCTCATTTTTGTGGACACTGGCTGTAGTGTATTTTTGTGGTCTAGGGAGCATCTCAAGCAAGAAAGTGCATAAAGGTGTCCAAATGGGACAGTATTGCATTGACAGCCTGGCAGTGTGTAGCAATGTGGAAGTGTAACATTTCCATTTCACATCATCAGCCTCTTTATTAATTTTAGATGTGTATACGGACTTACTGCATCTCCATTTGTGGCTGTAAGAATGCAGATCATTAATGATAACACGTATCATTGCAGAGTCTGGTTTTTAAAGTCAGAGGTAACTTTGCATTCTGAAAGCTTGAATAAGAAATGTGAATTTGAGGTGGTAGTATTGCTCATAGGTGAGAATATGTAAGCTCAATGAATGTGCATTTAAAAAAAACTCCTGATAACTAATTCAGTGTCATCATATGCTAAATGCTTGTCCTTTTTTGAGTGTCAGCATTCTTTCAAGAGCAGGTAAACTGATAACCAGCAACTGAAAAAGTGTTACAAAGTACTTTGGAATATGGGTGCCCTGTGGTGCAGCATGTAATCCTCTATGATGCTGCCGTAAACCTCATTCTTCTTGGCTCACGGTTAATGAATGGAATGGCAGTCTGTCTATCATACGGGGTTATGTCACGGATAATGATCTTCACACAGGCAAGATTCCTTCAGTGGAATTCCTTCAGCTCTCAGGTATTATTTCCTTTCCAATTACATCTCATAACTCTTCTTCGCTTTCAACTTCTGTCCTGCAAATTTTCTCTTGCATTTTACTTGTCTTCATGCCGTATTAATCTCATCCATTTGTCATGTGTATTTTGAAAGGAAACACAATTTATGTCAGGGCAGTTTGGAGAGCCCAAACCAGCCTGTGATAGCTCCTTGTGCAGATAGCTGCCCGATGGTAAAGTCAGTGTCTGGCTCAAAAATCTCATCCTATTAAAAGACTCTGGAACAAACAAGAGTGGTGGGGATGTAATGCTGTGAAGTGTTTGTGATCTTGTGTACAAACCTGCTCGTGTTTTAAAAGTTTGCTCAGGAGCAGTTCTGCCATAGTTGGGATATTAAGGCTGCGATGTCCAAGCACAACCCAGCGGAGCAGAGTTTGAGTGCCTCTGCATCTCTCTCCTTTTGTTAAAGGTCTGGAGCGGGTCACCCGAGTATTTTACACATTAGGTCATGGAGCCTCTGGGGGAAGAAGGCTGCTGGTCACTGTCGGTGTCTGGTTTCTGACAGGCGATCACACCTGGGCAAGTGTGCCTGTCCTGTAGCAGTGGGTTAAAAATCACAACTTGTAATTGTTGCTGCTGTGTTCTGTATCTTTGGATCTACTAAATGCTTGTGGAGAGTTTTAACTGAACTTGTTAGGGAGCATCTGTGCATGTTTTTGCTAGTTTTTATGATCCCTACTCTGCTGTACTGTATTTCAAATATTTTTACTAGTTGAACTACAAGATTTGCAGTTTGGTTTACTATTGTAACCGTAAGGCTAAAGATGAAGAGGAGTTAAAGAAAAGTATTATGGAAATGTATTATGGAAATCCACATTTGTAATCTAGTTCGAGGCAGGACTTTGTCTGCAGCAAGATGCTCTCCAGCAGCTGGCACAGGCCCGCGTGCCTGACCGAGCTCTCTGTGAGGCTGTCTCCTTCACACCATTGATGCTCCACTGAGCAGTGTCCTGGGAGCGACTTAGCACAGGTGCCAGGCATTCAGTCCACTGTGCGCTGTGCACAGCCGGCCTGAAGCTGTGTGTGCGCACTCCTGGCTTCCAAAGGCTTCTCCTGCTTTCCACAGATCCACCTCGTTCTGTCTGGCTGATACTATTCGCTGTGTTGCAGGTGATTATGGATAGGCAGCATTGAGGCTGGTGGGTTTGACCCAGCAGTGCTGCCCAGCTGCAGCTTGGGTGGGCTCAGCAGCAAGCCCAAGCTCAGAGGTCCTTCCTGGAACAGCCTTGCGCAGAGCAGAGCTGTGGCCAGGCTTAGAGGTGTGCTCCAGCAGTGCGAGAGGATGTGACTGTAGGCTTGGGGTGCTACAGGCCTGCTGGCCTTTCCCTGGGGTTTGCTGGGGAGCTGAGCTTTCCTGTAGAAATGTTGCTCCTGGGCTGTGGGGCAGCACAGAGCGGGTTATGGCTGGGCAGAAGAAAACAGGTACTGCAGAAGCTTCACTGGCCTGAGAAATGTGGCTGTGGGCAGCCATTCCGGTGGATAATCTCTCCCAATAAGCTTTCTCACAGCTTTCTTGTGCTGTTTACAATCCATCTTGTAGATCTTAGTGATTCACGTGTAATTTCACATTGGTGTTCTCACCTGAACTTTGTGGTAGTTGTTGGTGTGCTCAGTGGTTTTGCACAGCGGTTTGTAAGTGGCAATAAATTAGCAAACTTGCTTTGGATTTGTGAATTTGTTCAGGACCTCAAAACTGTGTGTTAGTGACGTTCATAGAATTATATTTTAAACTTTGGAGAAGTATGAGAACATGGATTCACAGTTAGAGATTAAAAAAAATCTGTTTGCAGGCTGCAGAAGTTTTGGAGCATTAGAGTGTGTTTATTTGTAATTTCTGCAACCCTAATATGTTGCCCTGCTTAAAGAATTGGGAGGTCAGATCTGTCACTAATAATAAAATATTTGTGGGACTATAATTTTGAAATCAAACCTGTGCTCAAATTTCTGTTTTCTCATCTATGTGACAAACTTAATTCCATAGTTTTGTAAAGTATTTTCTATGTAATGTTTTTCACACAAAAAAAGCCCTTTCAATTCATAGAAAGCAAAATGTTCTGCTCTTTTCTCTGCCGTTCCTCACAAAATTGTCAGTAAAGTGGCTTTGTTTGGTCAGAAACTACTTGAAGAAAAAATACTAACAAAAAAAAAAAAGCATGTTTGAATTAAGATGGTTAGCTTTTTATTTGTGTAGGATGTTCATGATGAGATGAAAGCTTCTGTCTCAGGTGATAGAAATTACACTTCAGCGAGCAAAGGAGGTGATCCTCATGTGTCCCACAAATGGCTCTTGGTAATCCTACTCTCAGGATTTTTTTTTAATTCTGATTATGTACTAACACTATGGCAATAATAAAATCTTAAATCTCTTATTCTTCCTATTAAATGTATCAGTAGGCAACATGGCTTTGGGCTTATCAACAGGAAACTCAATACTTGTTTATTTCCCCAAAACTAGCAAAAACATGGTGATGTTACTGTTACCAAACTATTTCTTGTTGTAAGCAGGTTATTGAAATGAAAAACATTAATTATCCATCTTCCTAAAAAGGAGCCATGTTAACACCTGAATGCCCATTGAATGTTACTTATAAAATGTCTACTCTATGCACTTCTTCTCTGCAGTGCTGCTGATTTTATTCAATTATATGGATTGGAAAGTGCTGCTAGCTGTATCTTTGGTTATATTTTCTTTTCTGTATTTTCTGTCTGTGGTCATTAGAAAAGATGACCTTCAAATCTCGTGCTGCCATCACAGACTCAAGGTTGAAGGGTCCAGTTCTTCTAAGGACAAATAGGAGTGTAGATTATTAATTATTATTTTTTTTTAACAACCTGTTGGTTGTTGTTTAATTTTAAGTTGTCAGATGTGAAGGATGATGCAGTGAATTCTCACTGGAGTGCCTGTACTAGAAAATGTTTGCAATAATTTATATTATGTTCTTGGAGTTAATGAATTCAGAAGGATGGAATAGGGGAAAAACAATCAAGAACCTAAACTTTAAGGGGGGAGAGGGAGAATACCTCTCCTTTCTCTGTACTGTCTTTCATTAGCTTCTGTCACAACAGGAATTAATATGAATAACAAACACATAAGCTTCTCTTTTCCCTGTACCTTTGTGGTTTAACCCAGCAGGCAGCTATGCACCACACAGACTTAACCCTAACTCCCCCCCTTCAAGTGGGACAGGAGAGAGGGGAAAAAAAAAAAAAAAGTAGAACTTGTACGTTGAGATAAATATATATATAATTACTAAGACAGAAAAGGAAAAAGAAGTAACAGTAATGATAACTATTATGTGTGTATATGTGTATTTTCAAAACAAGCGATGCACAGTGTAATTGCTCGCCACTCGCCAACCAATGCCCAGCCAGTCCCCAAGCAGCGGTTGCCCCCCAGACCAACTCGCCACAGTTTTTATAGGTTCTTGTCACATGATGTCATCTGTTATGGAATATCCCTTTGGCCAGTTTAGGTCAGCTGTCCTGGCTCTGTCCCCTCTCAGCTCCTTGTGCCCCCTCAGCCCCTCTCTCTGGCAGGACAGTATGAGAAGCTGAGAACTGAAATAGCCTTGGCTCTGTGCAGCACTGCTCAGCTTCATACCAGGCACTGAAGATCAACTCTGTCCCAGCTAAAACCAGGACAAACTTTAACTTTTCTTTACTTTTAGGTTAACAAAACCCTTGTCATTTGCGGATTGTGTTGGGGATGAACTACCATGGGGATGGGAAGCTGCGTACGATCCTCAGATCGGTGTGTACTACATCGATCATGTCAACCGTAAGTATTTTTCAGTTTGCCATATTGATTCTGTAAGAGTGTTCATCACGATCAGACTTGCCTGGAAAGCTCCTTAAAGCATGACTGGGAGTGGGAAAAGATTTTCTTATGTCAAAATTGTGGCTACATTAGCAATTCATTATGTTCTATAATCAAATTATTGCATTTGTGTGCATGGGTTTGGAGATGGTTGGACTAGATGTTCTTAGAAGTCTTTTCCACTCTTAATGATTCTATGGTTCTGTGATGGTTGGAGGTGTTCTTATTCACATGACTCCTCATCTTTTTCTGTGAAGAAGTCCATGTAATACATGATAAATAAAGGTGGCTTACATCTGTTGATACCTGTAAAATGTGGGATGTTGGGTGGCTGTTGAATATCCAGCAGTGCACACGGATCAATATGAGTATAGTCAGATATGAGTAACCAAAACCGGGCTCCTTTCAGTCAAACTACTGAGAGGAGCTATTAGATTAGGTAGTACGGAGTGTGGGGGCTATTTGTAATTTGTATATGAGGTCTGGCAAATGTACTGTGGTTTTATGAACGTTGTAGAATACAATTCAGGCTATAAAGAATGCTGTATTTTATAGTAATTGGAAAGGGAATGGGGAATTAGAATGCTGGGGAAAATTTGACCTTTGGTATAACATTATTGGCTTCAGAAGGCGTACAAGAGTATCTGGTACAGCAGGGTGACTACATCTACTTCTACATATATTTTTAATTGCATGGGAGTTATGTCTAAACCATACAAAATTATAGCAAAAAAAATTTGAAATACAATGCATGTTAGACTTACGTAAATGAATATGTTACTGAAAGCATTTCTGTCTTCTTTTTCTGTTTTCATTATTCCATACCAATTGACACCTTTCTCTCTTGTCTTAGAAATGATCTTTAATAACATAATAGAAGAGATTCCATTTGAGATACCTGAATGTTGGTGCCTGCATATGTGCTAGCGGTGCTGTGTCCTTAAACAATAGTAAGGTCTGTGGCCATTTAAGATGCTTTAGATTAGCAGAGACAACTGCAGAAGGTGAGCAGATAGGGCGGGGGTGGTGAGAGACCAGTGGTGTTCAGGAACAAAAGCTGGAGAGGAAGCTGGTTAGCCAGTGGCATCTCAAATATTTGCACAGGTATATCAAGCCTGAGATGTCCAAACTTCTATTGTAGTCAATAGCTACGTCGTCAATACAGCCTGCATAACGAGAGGTGTGATGTAAATGACTGGTCGGTGTCTGCTCTGCTGCTGGGTTGATGTAAGCCTCTTTGTTTGGGTTAGGCTGTAACTCCGATAAGTGGAGTGGGGCATTGACAAGACTGGCCAGTTCCCTGACCACAGTAGAGGTCTAGATTTCTCAGACAAAGTCGTTAAACTATGAGCAGCAAGCTAGACCTTAGTGCAGAAGAATGTAAGTTGAGAATGTCTTACTTGTGGTTGTTCCCTCATTTTCTGTTAAAAACTGAAGGCTGGAAAAATAAATGGTGGAATTTCCATTAGTGTCCAGTGCTGTGCTCCTTTCGAAGGTGGACAGAGTCAAAAATCCCACTCATTTCAAGAAAAAAAAAGTACTAGGCTAGAGCTTGCAAAGCTATAAGAATTCTACCAAATTTCTTTAATGAAAGGTTGCATTCTTCAAATATTGCACATATTAATAGATCTTAAAAACTTGTAAGTATTTTCCCTGTCTGTGTAATTGTCTTAGTCCTTTGCCTTCCCTTCTTCCATACAAACCTGAGAAAAGCTGACTTTCCTTAATTGCCAGTGACAGCTCAGTTTCCCCTTCAAAGAGGAATAAGAGCTGGCTGTGAGCAGTCTGCAACTGTAAATGCTCCCTCAGACTTGAGAAACTGTGCATTTGGTGTCAATATGTTTAAGTGTAATTTGGTTTTATTATCTTCACACATTTTGTATAATTTTATATATTTCTATGTCGTTCTTTTAATATATATATATATATATATTTTCTAGCTGTTAGTGATTGCCTTAGAGCTTTCTCGTGATCCTCTCAGATGATGTAACGCACTTTGGGAAGCGCTGACTGATGTCATTATTTTGTGAAGATATTACCCCAATTAGGAGTCTTAACGTGATGCTTTCAGCCTCAGGGGAGACCAGATTACAGGCCATCTGTCAAGGCACAACATGCGTGCAATGTGGGTAGCTAATACCTTAAGAACCTAAACGCTTACCCTGTGGCTCAGTAGCACCCTTTGTTCGAGGGTTGACTAAAGGGATATTATTTGGTCATCAGGGACTGAGGCGTTCCTTTCGTGCAGGATCATTCTTACTGTGCTTTGGGAGAGTCCAAAGATTTTCAGATTGCACTGTCACTTTTAAAATCTTCATTGCACGTGTGTTCATGTTCATCCACTTAGCTGTCTGATTTGCCAACATTAGCTAATTTTGTGAAATAATATGGTTAGGAGCTCAAAGCAACACCGAAAACAACGCAAACCTGTTATTCCACTTAATTTCATATATCTACAGACAAAGCCATGGCTTTCTCATTTTCCCAGTTATTCTACAGGGTTTTCAACGTCAGTCTTAAAGTGGCTAGGTGCAAACATTTGTGCTCTTAAAGATTGGATTTGCAAACACTTTTAAGCTGATATAATCTCTGAAAGAATTGGTCCTGCTCTATTGCTACCTCTGGCCTTTTGTTCTGTCCCTGCAATGTTTTTGCTTATACTGGCATGAATATTTGCATGGCCAGACAGTGAATCAGATCAGGGAGCTGATTCGAGTTGAAACTAATCCGGCATGGAAAAAAAAGTTGCTGTTTGTTCTCCTTCCCACACCCCTCTTTATGCAAGCAAGGGAGGGAAGGTGACCTGGGGATAGGAATGAATGCTCAGGTGGACAAGGCAGGGGACAGCAGCGTTTTGCGGTGGCACTGGTTAAAGGTATTTTGAAACTACACCCTTGAACTTTAATCTGGCGTGTGCCCTGTGCAGGCTTGCCAGGAAGCAGTTTTGACTCTGAGGCTGTGATTTCCAGGTGCAGTTCTTAGTGCCAGCTGCAGTTATCATCGCTTGCTCTGGTTCCTGCCCTGTGTCGTGTCACTGTGACTTTGTAGGGAACAAGGCCGATGGGCAAACACTCTGCTTCCTGAGGTGTGCGAGTCCTCCTCCCCTTCCTTCCCCGCTGCTGCTTAGCTTTTCTTGCGTGGCTCGCTGTGTGTGATGCGTGTCCATGGACAGCTGCAGAAAGGGAGAACTTGAAGTGTGAATCTTAAGCTTGCCCTCCTGGGGCCAGGAGGAGGTCCCAGGAGTTGGTGGGGCACTGGGTGGAGAGGACGCGGGTGGTGATGGAAGAAGTTACCCAGTGGAACTGGGTTATGTGTGGGAAACAGCCTGGGAAAGGGAACTCAAGCATAAGGATGGTCAGCACCACCGATGTTCACCCCGTAAATGTGCTTGTTTGCAGGTTTTAGCTGCAGAACTTCCGTGGGTTTGATTTGAAAGGAAGAATGATAATCAGAATCCTTGTATGGCTCTTTGTGATCAACAAGAATGTTCCTGAGCTGTAGAACTTCCAGGTGCATTCTGCTGAGCCTGCATTGTCTTAGAGAGGTGTTTCGTTTGTTACTGAATGGGTCCAGATAACAGATCTTAGTAGCTAAAGACAACCAAAAACAAAAAAGAGAGGAAAAAGCTAGCGATTATAGATGTACATGGATATATCGGTTGGTAACAGAACTTTGATTTTTCCTCAACCATTGCTAGAGATATCCATGTGCTATTAAAACTTACGACAATAAATTGTTGAAATTTTGGTTTGTATTCTTAAATGCCTGAAATATGAGTGATTACTTTTGTAACATGTCTGCTTGGTTTCCATATTAGTATTAATGATATTCAAGAAACGTGTTTCCTTTACGTTTTGAGAATTTACAGAGTTCAGGGAATGAAGTCCTGTCATTCCAAACCCTTTTTCTTTCTGAGGCCTTGGCTTGTCTGAAAGACTTCTACTTTTGGCTCAGCATGAATAGTCTGAGGGAATCCCAGGCTGCGACAAGTTCTGCCTTGCTTTCAGTACCCTACATCTTCCTAAATAGCTCACCTCCTTCCAGTTTTTATTTTCAGGCTCAGGAATAACCAGGCAAGAGGTTGTTTTCTTCATAGCATTGATCTAGCTAACCTAGAAAACAGGCATGCTGCTGTTGGTACTGTTTAGTGGCAAAGGTATTGGAAAGGAGCCCAGCTGTATTTCAGTTCATTGCATCTCTCCCCCCGCCCCCAACTCTTTGCTTTGAATTCAGTATGATTGCTCTCCCTGCCCTCAACCCCCAGCACTTTCCTTCAGGAAAGCCGAGCATCTACTGTCTCTGCTTCTGCAGCTCCTCCCTACTTAGTTTTAATTTTCCACTTTGGAAGCATGAATGCATGTTTTGGTTCTTTCCCAGCAGCTGTGATGCTAAAAGGTCAGGAAGCACAGAGATATCGGGATTTGCATCTGCTTAGCTCAAGACTAGAATTCGTTAAAGATCCTTATTTCCCCACTTTGTTTCCTTCCTTCTTAAAATTTCAACGCCTAGCCATTTACATACACTGTTAGTCAGTGCTAACAATACTTAACGACAGGTGCTCTATTTCTTGCTGCGATGGCGAGACTTTCATGGTATTTTATACCTGTGTGAGTGGTTTATCTAGCACAGGGACTTTGTGGATAGGCTGACATGTCTCTGCTCCAGCCCAGGATTCAAGTACATCTACACATGTGAAAGTATGCTGAATTATGTTCCTGGGCAAGGAAGAAATCTGGAAATCCTATCTTGAGTCTGCAGTTAGCATTAGCTTGAGGAGTAGGATTGTGTATCTTGCAAACGTGCGCTGTTTGTTTCCGTGACACCTCATGGTCTTTTAAGCAAGTGGCGCCAAGCAAGCATTTGGGAAACAGTTGTGAAGGCTCTTCTCACCATGTGTGTTTGCTGACAGTAAATCCAAGTATAATACATCTATCTTGAATCTTATTTATAGGTTGCTATCTTCCCTGTCCCCTGGCTAGAGAGTTCTGTGTAATAGGAAGGGATTAGAGTAATCTGGTCTGTGCAGGCTACAGAAGGGGGCTAAGACAGTGAAGACTCTGCATTAAAGATGATTTTATCTGCTAACTTCTATGTAAAGATTATACCTGCATTTTTTTTTCATGTCCTATATCTGATAGCCATAGCAGTAGAATATTACCTACCTACTGGATAATGCAAAGTGCTCACTTTCTGCTGTGCTTAACTCTGAGATGTATAAGCACGTGCTACCATGATGTCTAGAGGAACCTAGAGTTCCATAAAGATAACATGGTGATCAATGTTTCTTATCAAAAAATTCTGGATAAATATTTTTTGGAAATCTGCTCATGCTTGCACAATAGAGCTGGACAACATTCTCATTTTCTCTGTCATGGGTTTGGTTGGTATAGGGTTAGTTTTCTTTGGAGAGCCCTGTGTGATGCCATGCTTTGCATTAATGATGAACACAGCCATGATAACACACCAGTGTTTTAGTTGCTGCAGAGCAGTGCTGCACAGAGCCAAGGACATCTCAGCTCCTCGTGCTGCCCTGCCAGTGAGGGGCTGGGGGTGGGGGACGGAGCTGGGGCAGCTGACCCAGACTGGCCACAGGGATGTCCTGTACCACGTGGTGTCATGCTGAACCGTAAAAGCTGGGGTAAGGGAGGAGGAAGGTGGGATGCTGGGAGTGATGGCATTTGTTTTCCCAAGAAAATGTTACGCGTGATGAGCGCTGATGTCCTGAATGCGGCTGGACTGCTGATGGGAAGCAGCGAGTAACTCCATAGTTTGCTTTGCTTGTGCGTGCAGATTTTGCTTTACCAATAAATTGTCTTCATCTCAGCCCAGGAGTTCTTGCACTTCTACCTCTCTGATCCTTTCCCCCATCCCACTTGGGGAGAGTGAACGAGCAGCTCAGTGGTGCTGAGCTGCCTGCCGGGGATAAACCACAGCACGCTCATCTCTCAGCTCAAGCACAGAATTATTTTATGGAAGTGAAGAAGGTGTCTGGAAGGGAGGAGGCATTGTTCATGTGTGAGTTCTATGCAGGAAACAAACTGCAGAAAGCTTAGTTCAGAGCAGAGTCTGAATAACCTAATTTACCTCCATGTCTCTCCTTAGAGCCCATATTCCATCTTATTATGTGCTAGAATGTGATTTTCTTTGAGTATCCTGCTATGTTTTAGATCATTTTAAAGAGACTCTATATGTCATCCTGTTGGGCTGCATGGTCTTATTGAAGCTGCTTCTCTGTAATGTGCTACTCTTTACTTTTATGTACCTGTTGAAAAAATATCTGTTTGAAACAATGTAGTATTTCTTTGTGAGTATTTCTTGGGTGCAAGTTGCTTTTTGTATTGTTTGAGTTTGAATACTAAGTATTCTTGAAAGGGGGAAGTGGAGAGAAAAAGGAATAAGAAAAAAAAAATCTTTCAGAAAGCCTCTGGTATGTAAACAATGAAGTGCATTCCTTACCCTAGTCCAGGAACACTTTGTTATTCTCCCTTAAACTAGCGCTAATGCATTTGTTCCTTTACTGTTCTCTAAGACTTGCGGCTGAGTTACCTGCAGTATTTGTTATGCCAGCTGAACTATAATGAAATAGTATTTACTTTTTTTTTCCTGCTTGTACTTACGTCTGATTGCAGGCAAAANGTTCTTACGTCTGATTGCAGGAAAAAAAAAAAAAAAAAAGGAGATTTGAAAGCCAGTTTGCTTATCAAGAATCACAGGATATACTTGTAAAATAAACATATCCGTAGTGATTATATAATGGTGTTTATAAAATTGCTTTCACCACCCATCATTAAGCTAACTTGAATCACCCTGGGAGGGTTGGTATCAGACAGCAGTTTTCCTATTCTGATGTTGTATATCAAAGGGTTGTTGATGGTTTTGTGCTTGTGCCATCCTGAGACGTTTTTGTACGAGATCCCATTGAAATCCTGACTCTTTCCCCTCAGCTACCCCCAGTTTGCCTTAACCACAGCCTTCTCCAGGGATGTGCCCTCAGCACGCTGTGAGCTGCTTTCCAGCTGTTTCCCTCCTTCTCAAACCCATTCTGTGGAATAGCAGAGGCATCGAAGGCTGTTCAACCACCAGTCTAGATCTAGTTCACATGATTTTTTCGGCTGCTGTGCTTCAGGAGAAACACCAGGGAGGGAGGAATCCTGAATGCAGTCTGTTACTGGGTTTGAGTTTTTGATGAGGCCCATGCTCTCCTGAAGTGGGATTCTGTATGGCTGGAGCCAGCAGTCGTGTAATTATGATGCGAGATAACCAGAAGTTTTAATCACGTAATTTTTCAGGTAGAAAAACAACCACACTGACACGAGGTGTCAGGCGAAGTTGTGACGTGATGCGGCCCAGCGTGCGGCCGGCTGTACGTGGTGCGCTGCAGCGTCAGTCGCAGCTCAGCCCCTCCAGAGCTGTCACCACTTGTGTTGTAGCCCTAGTTTCTGGGTCTTGGAAGCCTTCCTGAAATCATCCTGTCAAATTTCAAGATCTGAGCCAAATCTCATTTTTCTGTGAGTTAGTATTTGAGGAAGGATATTACTGATGAGCAGCTCCACAGCTAGGATCCTAGTGGATGAGTCGCTCCATAAATGGGATTCCAGTAGGCTTGCTGCTGTCAAAAGAATGGGTGTCTGGTTCTTTCCCCAGCTGGATTCTTCTTTCTTTATTCTGGCTACTTGGACCTTCAGTAACTTGGCGCAATTCACCTATCCTGCCAGAACATGATACGCTTGTTTTTATCATACGGCTTTGGCCCAGTGAGTGTTTGGGTGGATTTAGCATGTGAACAGGCTTCTGTGCAGAGCCTGCGCAAAACAGAGCATGTGGATGTGCAGCACTGGGGAGCATGGCTGACACAACGTGGTGGAATTCGCTGCCCCAAAAATGGGGCTTTACAGCAGCTGTGGCACATGGCTCCCCACTGCTCTCCTAGCTAGCAGCAGGCATGGCCGCTGCTGTACAGGTCCTAGGTCTGTGGTCCTTGTTTCTAGCAAGGTAAGGTGGGTTCCCTTGGAATAGCAGGCCGTGGCCCTTCCAGAGTACTTGCTCTCTTAGCTGTATTGCCTAAAGAAATCTGCCTGCCTGAAGACAGATTACATATGGGTCGTTCTAGAGCCAATTGACACTATAATTTTATTTGGCAAGGGGAGATGCTGGAAAAACTATTACTTCCACATATTGTTAATCCTGTAGTAAAATGTCCAATTCTCTCATGTCTAGCAGTAGGGCGTCAGGGAGCCGTTCCCTTCCCTGTGGGAATTTCTAGTGGGATTTTAATTCCATGTATTTTAGAAAAATACAATCCTCTGCTGATAAGGTAATAGTTTCCTTCTGTTGAACTAGACTGTAAAAATTTGGCAGAGCATCTGGATGGCAGACAGAAACATAACATCTGACTATCCAATAAAAAATAATTGACATGCCTGAATATCCCATATGTCCTGTGTATAATATATATCCCATGTACAATTACGTGGGGCATGTGTAACATTACACTGTGAAAAGCTTTGTTTATTCCTTTGGTTAGAACTTGCTTCAAGGGCAGTAAAGTAAGTCATGGAGTTTTAGCTTTGAATAGTTGTTTGGGCCAGATTCTTTACTCAGTTTAAGTGCATCAAACCTGGCTGGCAGTTAGCCAGGAAGATTGTGTTTCATTAATAGAAGTGTGATTGAAGCCAGCACAGCCTGGTCTTTTGTTGCAAGGCTGTGATAATTTCAGTGCTCAGGAATGTCCTTGGGTGGAGCGTGCCATCCTGCTGTGTGTGCTGTTCCACTGGTTCCGAACTTCCCCCAGCCTGGGTAGTCACTCTGATCATTAAAGACAGAAGGACATTGATGGTTTATAAGTTTTCATAAGTTTCTTGAATACATTCTTGCAGTAATTTATTTAAAGTTAAATTAATTGTTTTTAAATCAAGGTCTCTTGATGGTGTTGCGTAGTTTTGATTCACACGTGATTTTGCCAAATGATGTTAAAACCAAGTTGAATTAGGACTGTGTAGCATGAATATTAGACTTCCCCCCTGCAACATCATTCTTTTACTAGAATTTATTGTTTTGTGTTGTGATTGGACAGAGAAACTTCGTATATATAAAAAGTTGTTGTTTTTTTTTTTCTTTTAGAGCTCTAATCAGTGCTCTTGAGAGATCCTGATGGATTACTCTTGGTTGCTTAAAGATCCATTTTAAGGATATGCCTTTTGCTAACATCAAAGTTTATGCCAAAGAACATACAGTGGCCAGAGTGATGGCTGCTGTGTCTTCTTTGTTTTCTCTGCAAGAAACAGCTGAACTCTTGAACTTAACTATCATGGAATCATAAAGGCTGGAAAATACCTCTGAGGTCGTCTAGTCCAACCGACAGCCCAACACCACTATGCCCACTAAACTATCTGGTGATGCTGGAAGTGTTGGAGAGGTCATGCCCAGGGGCATGTCTGTTCTGCACCGCTGATGCTGGGAGGCCAGTTAGTGTTTTCTAGAGCAGATACAACCCTAGAGCTCTGTCTTGTGCTCCTAATTAGTGTTTACTCCTCACCTGACCAGAAGAAATAATGTCTCCCCATCTGTCTAGCTAGCAGTCAATTTCCTGTATGATTTGTCTCTGCTCTAGAGAAGGTTGTAAAGCATCCTCTTGCACTCACCAATGGAAACATGTAAGTAGGAAAATATTGGGATCTTGTTTGTGACTTGAATCTCATTGTATGGTTTAAAGATGAAGGCCTTCCCATCTCACTTTGAAATGTTCAGCTAACTGTTCTCTCAGTACCATGTATGTAACTATCCCAATAATACTCTTATGTGTACAAATTTGACCTTAACACCAGGTGCATAGAACATTCTCTTCCATTGAAAAAAAATCCTTATCTTTCTGAGACTTTACTTTGGGGACTATAAATACTTCTTTTAGAAAAGAGAACTCTGCTTTTTTTAAAAAAAAAAAAAAAAAGTAAATTGTTGGCTATCGCAAGATACATGTGCTCAAATGCGCGTACTTTTCAAAATGTGGTATTACAATACCAGAACTGTTATCCATAGTTCTGTCAGTGTTTTTTTTTTTGTTATTTATTTATTCCGCATCAGTGGGGTAAAAATACTGATTGAAATTCAAATGACTGAAGATTACAAACGAACAAGCATTTGGTGCAGTGCAAGGCTGCATGTTTATGTATATGGACAGCTTGCCAAACAAGTGATTTAAACTTTTGGGTTTTCCACTTAAGAATATTTGACATGGTGTGAAAAATACTTCAGAGAGCCCTCTCTGCTTGGTGAAAGCTGACAGGAGTACCAGTTCTGGGATAGTCATTCCAGTAATGCTTTGCCTGTTCCAGGTTTATGCATTTTCTCAATCAAGCATTCATTCTGGAACAAAATACCTCAGACAGAATTGGCTGAGAATAGTTTGGCCAGCCAGCCTACCTACATGGGCAGTTACCCAAACTTCACTTTGCTGGAGTTACACTTTTTAAAACGCATGGTCACCTCAGGTTCATTTATGACTACCTGAATAAAAGATGTTAGGTCATATAATCGCAGTGCTGTTTTGTTTGTGCAGCTTTGAGAGGCAAAGAGAAAATGTTTGATTGTATTTGTCAGCAGCAAAAAATCATCTGTTGTTGATCAGCTTTGTCCTTCCCATGCAGTCACAAGGACAGGGCATCTGTAGGCCACGTTTTAGGACTCCGCAGGCTCCATTTGGTCTTTGGGCTGCATGTTGAGCAATCCTCACTTAAAACCTACAAGGCAATTACCTACAACATGCTCGAAGATGAGACCTTCCAATCTTGTAAGATTATTCGGCAGCTGCTGGTTGCACTCTTAAAACACAATCACATCATTACATTCTTCTATAAAACCAACATAACTGCATTTATCCTATTTGATCACTGACCCGTGAGAATCCGGCTTCATGCTCCTCATCCTGCTTCACAAAAAAGGACGCCTCTGGAAACAGGCACTTCTTATCTTGGGTAAATAACTGTGAACGCAGAGGTGTGTTAAAGCACAATGGCAGTAAGTGGCCACAGAAAGGGACATGTGTTGGCTGTTTAGGAGAGAAAAGGTATTGATTTGCTTCTTTGTGCGCCTGATACCTTTGTGGAAGAGAGCAGGTGGCTATAAACATGGATGCGTGCGTGTTTCTGTAGCTGTAGGTAGTTTCTTGGAGAATGTTCTTGTTGGGGTTATTGGAAAACCAACTGGGTATAAAGCTTCTCCGCTCCAATCTTTTATGCACCACACTTGGGGTTATGTGATTGATACTCTCCGTGCTTCCGCTGCCCACATCTAAGAAATGCCTTCCCCAGCAGAAATACAAAAGCTCAACATGTCTGTAAATGGTGGAAACTGTTCCCCCCAGCACAGGGGGGTACTATTTGCTTGTTTTTCAAAGCACCAGTAGTTACATTACATTGCCAGTTTAGGGTTTTACAGAGTTAGTTTTGTTGGAAGCTTCTTTTTATTTCCGTGTCTCTGGTTTTTATGGTATTAGCACCAAGAAGGGCTTTTGAAAACCTGGTAGTTAGTCGTCATGGGAAATTGTTATTAACCAGAACCTGTCCTTATCAGCTTTTGCAGTTACAAAATCTGTTTTCAAATACGTAGTTGAGAGAGTGCCTTCTCCCCAAGACTGCCGTTCAGGTACAGGTTAGAGCAATCAAGCTGGTTCTTTTCCCTCCATGTCTTCGGCCACATGTTCCTGGTTTTTCCTCCCTTCATTAATTCTCTCAGTTGGTTCACTGTGAGAACCAAAGTGGCAGAAAACTTAAGCCAGAGAATGACCTTTTCCCCTGCTTCTTGGAAGAGGAAAAAAAAAAAAACAACACAAGAACAACAACCCTGAAGTAAATATTTTGTGCTTAAATACCTTAGTCCTGAATATTATTGTCTGTGTGGATCTATGTATATTTATAGTATATAACTTACAAAGAAAACATGATGCACAGCTTACATGTAAGTTTCAAACTTTTCATGGCTACGTCTTATGGGAACATCAGTTTTTCTACTTGGCACAGCTTTAAAAGAAGAATATTCTTTGTACATCTTCAAAATGTGCTCAACGAAGTCAGAAAATATCAATGATAAAATTGAGCATCCAGCCTTGACTCTTCCTTTTTGCATGTTTACATTAAGAATAATCTTAGGACCTAGTTAGATGGATCATCACATACTTTCTGTAGTATATACCGCTGCAATACGTCTGATGCTTTTTCCCTGTGCATTCAGTGCAAGTCTTTCTTCTGCGCAGCTGTCTGAGTTAAAATGATTGACCGAACATCTTTTTAAGGGCCTGTTCCAGCCTACCTGGTTGTATTACCTGGGTAGTCAGTGGAAAGGAGACCCCTCAGAAAGGCATCTTGTCCCATAGATCTTAGGCACCTGTCTGGAACGGAATGGCATGCTGTCTGCGGTGCCCCTCTCTTGCTATTGGCTGTACGTAAAGCTGTGTTACATCTTGGATCAGATGCCTATTGGTGATGGGGATGGAGTTAGGAGAGAGGAGCTGGAGAACTAATGCTCGGGAAGGTGGTGTTGTTGTTGTTGCAAAGATGTAGTAGCTAAGATTACATTTCATTTTTTCCTTCAGAAATGCATTCATTTTTAAGATGTCATTCCAAGACTTTTTATTGGCCCTGTTATTTCCAAAGACTGGGATGCAAAAAATATGGGTGCAGAGTTTTAGGGTGTTAATTCAGTGTTGGGATGTAGGAACGATCTACATACAGCGTTACATGTTGTGCGCCAATTTCTAATTTTGCAAGTGACCACTTAAATACTGTTTGTCACACACAGTATTGTGGCAAAGAAAAACTTCAGGAAAACTGAACATCTGCTTAGTAACCAATGTCAAGCTATGGTTTAAACTTCTAAAACTGTGGATGGCAAGCAAAGTAACAATTTAGCTATGAACAGGTTTCTGCAGAAATACCTTTGAATTCTTTCTTTTTCCTCCTATGAAGAAACAACACAAATAGAAGATCCCAGGAAACAATGGAGGCAAGAACAAGAGAGAATGTTGAAAGATTATCTTATGGTAGCCCAGGATGCTCTCAGTACTCAGAAAGAACTGTACCAGGTGAAAGAACAGAGGCTAGCGCTTGCACTGGATGAGTATGTACGGCTGAATGATGCCTACAAAGAAAAATCAAGCTCTCGTACAAGCTGTAAGTACAGTAGAAAATACAATGTAACCTCTTTGATCTGTGCCCTGCAGGGGATCCTGTTTCGCTTTAGGATGAGTTTTCAACATTTGCTATGAACACCTTGTACTCTGGCTTTTTGAGAGATAGCATCCCTGCTTTTTTTTTTTTTTTTTTTTTTTTTTTTAAATATAAAGATATTCTGTTGGAAAGAACTCTCTTCTGTCTGGTACAATTGAACTACTTTGAGCTATGGTTTAGAGCAGTTTGCTCTGAACTCTTATTTTGTCACACAGTTTGTCAGAACAAAATTCTGCCAAATGTAGGTTCAAAGTAAGCAGGATCTCCTGCACTTCATGGCTGCATACTGAAATGACCCTACTGTGTTGACAGGTACCTGCTATAGACCAAAAAAGGAATTTGTTGCTGCTTCATGCAATAATTTAGCACCATCTATGAACTGATTAAGGGTGAAGTAGAGATGCATGTTATGGTGGTGGGCAAGGAATGGGTATGTGGTAAGGAGCTTTCAGAGGCCTGTATTTGGTTTGTTAGCCACGTCTCTCTCTTAGAAACGGATGGTATGATAAAAGTAATGTGCAGCTTGGAACAACTGAGCAGCAGACCTCTGATGCTTTTGCATTAAATCTTCTTCTGCTTTCCAAAAATGTCCTTAGAAAATATGTCTTCCAGGAAGAGGTAATTGCATGATTATGTGATGTCTCAGCTACAAGAATGGGAACAGAAAACAAGGGCTGGAAAGCCAGGGAAAATGAGGTGCTGTTTCTGGGTTCTGGGACAGACAAAGGAGGAGAGATACCAAACACTGGTAGAAAAAAGAAAGAATCACAGAATCATAGAATATCCCAAGCTGGAATGAACCCACAAGGTTCATCGAGTCCAGCCCCTGGCCCCGCACAGCACAACCCAAACCCTGTGTCTGAGAGCGGTGTCCAAACGCTCCTTGAGCTCCAGCAGCCTGGGGCTGCTTTTCCTATCCCCCAGCCTGACCCTCCCCTGACGCAGCTCCATGCTGTTACCTTGGGCCCTGTCGCTGTCCCCAGAGAGCAGAGCTCAGCGCGTGCCCCTCTGCTCCCCTGCGAGGAAGCTGTAGGCTGCCATGAGGCCTCCCCTCAGCCTCCTCTGCTCTGGGCTGAACAAACCAAGGGACCTCAGCTGCTCCTCGTACTTCTTGTCCTCTAGACCCTTCCCCATCTTCCTAGTCCTCCTTTGGATGCTCTCTGATTGTCTCAAGTCCTTCTTATATTGTGACACCCTAAACTGCATGCAGTGCTCAAGGTGAGGCCACACCAGCTAATGATTGCCAAGCTGCAATGCTGACTGCTCTGTAAGACGATGTGGATTTGTAAAGTGTTACACACTTTTCTGTACTTTGTAGTTTTAGATCAATGTGGATGTTTCAAGGAAGAGACTAATTTTAATTGAAAAATACTTAAATATTTGTCCTTTTTTGTCTTTTTCAAAAAGTATTCTCAGGCTCCTCATCGAGCACAAAATATGACCCCGACATTCTGAAGGCTGAAATCTCCACTACAAGATTAAGGGTAAGAGTTCTTAATTCATATTAATTTGTATTCGGTATGCAAAGTTTCTGACTATAGAATGCAAAGGTTGAATTGGCAGAGGTATCTTGTACCCTGATGCTGAAACCTCCTAATATTCCCATTAGATACCATTCAAGGGTTTTTAATGAATTTTTGAATGAATTTTTAAAGCTGTCTGAGCTACTTCTAGAGAACACATTTTGTTCAACTTTGACAGATATTCTAATAAGGTGTGGATTTAAATAAATCTGATATCTATTTTCACTTTTATGCTTTTACTTTTAAAAGGAAGAGTGAAAATAATAAGGTGAAAATTAAAAAAAGTAGCGGGCCAAGATGAGATGCATCTAGATGACTGTGTTTACATGATCTTTCTTCTATGAGAAATGCACCGTTAGCTGTGTGAACTGCCTCACAAATTTCTGTTGGTTTAAAAAGCACTTTCCAGTAATGGTGTGAAACTTACTCTGATTTGTCAAAATGGAGCAGTTCAGATGAAGAATGAAAGTTCTTGTTCACTCTCTGAAATTGATTACAAGCAAAACTCATTATTTGGTCAACTTCTTTCAGTATGGTGAAGCAGACTCCTTATAAAGAGCTTTCATTCACAGGTTAGTCTCTAGTGAATTCATCTTGAATGAGGAGGAAATGGTGAAATCTATGTAGGGAGTTCATTTATTTAAGCTCACATGTGCTTGATGGATAACTTCAGCTTTCAGCAGTTAGTAATTAAAAAAAAAAAAATCAGATCAAACCATGCAGGCTAGAGACAGGACCTCACAGCATAGTCCTTGGATGAGGGCAGGGGTACAGATTCTGTACGAGCAGAGGCAGCGCAAGTGATGTCAGTTACTCAGCTCTTCCATTGCCCCCTCCTGGTTTCTGCACAGAGCAGCACTCAGAAGCCTCAGAGTCTAACACCCTTCTTCACCTTAGAGTAGTGATAAGGAGTCTAAACAATTAATGTTTAAAAGCTCATTAAAATTTAAAAACCATATAAATCACTGTAAAACTGGTGTCCATGTGTTGCCCTCCTGGCTGCTCGTATGGCCTGTTCTTCCTTAGAAATCTCAATCTGTAGCCCCTTGTTTTTGAAGTAGAAGGGAAAGTCATTTGTGAGAAAACTCATGGCAGCAGCGAGGATGTTGGAGGAAAAATTTTGGAAGCTAAGGAGGAGAATCTACAGCAATAAGGACCCTGACCAGGAAAAAGAATGAAAACACAAGGCTAGAGCTTCTTTCTAAAATCAGTGCAGCACTAAAAGATGTTTTTCCCGTTGGCAAGGGGATCACTGATATATTTGGGAAATGAATGGTATCGTTGAAGAACAAAACACATGATGAAACATAAATGTAGACCTGAGAGCCGGAGGAGAAAATTCATATGTGGCCCAATGCTATTTTTTTCCTGTTAAATTTGGTCAGCTCCCAGCTTAGAATGCATAAACACTGAGTTACCTCTTAGCTACAGATCTACAAATTGTCCATTTGCTGAGTGGAGAGGCAAATGTGCTAATCACAGTAGGTGAGCTTTTGGAGGTACCTTCCTCTCTTCATTGCTTATTGGAGACAGGGAGCCTAACATACTGCTGGTTCTCAACACTTGATTTACTGGCATTGCAAAGTCCAGGTTGCATATGTGCCTAAAATAGGTGACCTGAATCTTGTCTGCAGAGTTTAGAAGGGTGCAGTCCAAGAATATCTGTATCAGCATAAAGTGTGTTGTCATCCAAACCCTCTGGATTTGAAAATCATTGAGCTAAGAAAAAGTGGAGCCCTGTGATGCTAGGGCTGGAAAGTGGTTTTCAAGGAAGATGGCAAGAGAGGTATGACTGTATTATATCATAGTTTACCCCTATTTGAATGTTTGAGGATGCTTTGCTAATATTCAGCCTTTGGGCATTCTGCAGTATATGCGTGCATGGACTTGATGGGAAACAAGTTAGGCATTAGCGAGCTGCTGGCCAGCTGGTTACAGTTTGCACATTGTTTGGTCAGCTATTAGGTCAGATGTACCAAACCTGTTTTTCTCTCTCACACTGGCCAAGGCTTACTGGCATCATCAGGTTAATGGTGGCTAGAGGGGGGAACTCAGCATTCGAGGAAGTTCTGAAATAGCCTTTGGCCTTTTCCTTGTTAGCCGTGCTTAACACACGCGTACGGAACCTTCTGGGTACATGACTTGCCCGTTGCACAATGTGTCACAGAGAACATATGACAGAAATATGACAGCTGATGAATGAAATAAGCAGGGGCAAAATATTTATATGGTCTAAACTATTCAAGGTCTATTTTATGCATATGCAGCGAGTAGGGAATGAAATTTTATAGAATAACAGTTTTTTCTGTTGTTCCATTAGTGCTTGGGTGCCGGGGATAGAAGGGGTTAGCACAGAAACCTGCTTGAAGATGCAGGTAGAAGGAGGAAGCAGGAGGCCTGTGAGGTGGCTTAGGAAGATGTGCAGAAGCAGCAGGAAGGGGGTGAAGGATAAAACAAGTGAAGAGTTGTGAAGAAGGGGATTATGCTGAAGTTTTGAAGGAGAAGGCAAGGAGCACAAGAATAGTTTAATGCAACTACAGCACAGTAAACACAGAGTCTCTATTACCATATAGGTCACGTCCTTCTGTGGTAACATACCTAACTCACATTCCTTGATAATGAAATGATGAATTACAGCAGAGGACACTCAGAAGATGATCTTGAGGAAAATGTAAGGGCTTCTGAGAGATCCAGCCCTCTAAGTCGAAAGCGAGTATGCTGTCTGCAATTACAATAAATTCACGTTGCAGATTAAAGACAAGTTCAGTCATTCTTCACTTCTTGGCAAAGTTGAGGTCTTTTCCACATTTTACATGTTACTTTACCTGAAACCTAGTGGTTTGTTTTCTATAACCTTGACTGGAACACTTGGGAGAGACTGTCCCTGCCGTTTAAAATTCTCGTTCAGTCCTCTGTTCTGCTTAACTGCAGCAAAGTGTCATGCTAGGCAGGGAAAAAAAGGTTAAGGAGAGCTGAGTGTATAGCTTGGGACGTTGCCAATTAATTGTGCTAAATATTCTGTTTAGTCGAAGTAAAAACAGTTTTCCGTCAAGTAAAGCAACAAGTGATTATAGTTTCTAAAAGCCTGAACCTAACCCCTAATAACCTAGCTAACAGATTTGCTTTGCAGAAAATGGAGATTGCAAGCATTTTATTTCTGTCAAAGAAAATTCATTAGCCAAAGGTTACAAACTTGACTGCCCAAGTATCATTCACAAACCCACATGCAGAAGGAGCCAAATCAGTGGTTGTTTTAGACATGTGAAGTATGTTAAGTCTCTCAGAAAGCTGCAGCAGCTGCTGATGCTTCATACTTTGGTCTCCTGCCATGTTGTGCATCTCACATTTTTTTTTATTTGAATAATAGCGTGAAGTAGGGAGCCTAAGGAGAAATAGCTGCAAAAAATCCTGGAAACATAACTTTGAAATCAATTTCAGTTGAAGTGGTCAAAATTCTGTATTTTTATATACTGCATTTTTCAAAACAGAGTTGAGGATCTGAAGACCGATACAGAAACAAGCAAGAGTTTCACAGTGGTAGTGGGAGCAGGAAACTTTTCCTTTTTTTTCACCTTACTGGTTGGAAGGTTGAAAAAATAAATATCTGGCTAGTAGGTAGGGTGCAAATGAGGCAGATGTTGGTGTATAACTACCAACATTTGGGACTCCACATTTCACGTAAACACTTCTGTTTGTGTGTGCTGAGGGTGAATCTTAATGCGTGTAAGTACACGGCTTTATGAGTAGTCCAGAGGCTGTTTTAGTATGCTCGGGAGTTGTGACATTAAGAGAAAACAAGAACAAACACACCAACTCTGCATTCAGGTTTTAATTTAATCTTGTTTCATAAATATTTTGTACTGTACTCATCTGCTAGCCTCCGAAATAGCAATATGAAACTTAAAAAACATTTGACCATGCACATTTAGGGAAACAAAGACATCTCCGTTAAAGAGATGCATATATTTGTGATCCAAATGTGTTTAGTTATTGTTGTCTTTGAATTAAATGAATGTTAATTATATATTTTGGGATCCAATGCCTGTAAAGCTTTAGAAGAAAGGATAATTCATGGGGAAACGGAGAGTCCACACTTTGTCTTTAACAGTGTAAATGACTTGAGCTTCCTGGAATGAAAAAGTGAAAATATAGTAAGCTTAAATTAAGCAGGAATGTCCCTGTAGGACAGTTGGAATGCATGCTTAACAAGTGAGAAGTAAATTACTTGTTAAAGTTCTCTCAGGTTTAATAACACAGTGTGGTATCAATACAGATAAGGAATGTGATTTAATCTGCTTGTGTCCCTTTAATACTAAAGCACGTTGCCCTTAGACTTTAGAAACAGAACAGATCTTTTTGTTTTTAATGTGTGTCAGTAGAGCAATTTACTTTTTTTTTTCCTCATCTGATGCAGAGTATAGTAATTGTTCAAAGCCATGTGTTATGCCATTTAACAAGAGGCGTTTTCTAAGTCTTGCTTTGATTTAACACAAGGTTAAGAAGCTGAAGAGGGAACTCTGTCAGATGAAGCAGGAGCTGCTGTACAAGGAACAGGGCTTTGAAACACTGCAACAGTGAGTAATAAAAAATAGCTGAAATTGACTTAATTCAGTTGTCTGGTGTACTTTTTTTTGGTCATCGAATTGAATATATCTTATGAGATAATTATTGGGGGAAAAATGAGATTCTATAGCTCTTTTTGTTCTGTTAGGAAACAGGAAATCTGTAGGAACAGCAAAACTATTATGCAAGTGTTAACATGAGAAATCTGTTGCCCTTTTAATTTTTTTCATGAAGGAGCTTGTGTTGCAAAGAGGCAGAAAGAAGGTCAGTGCTTAAGGGTCCCATGTTCCATTTAACAAACAAACAAAACTAAAGGAAGTAATTAGGTCTGTCTTTCCTCCTCCTCCTCCCCACATCTGAGCTCAAAAAAGAGAGAGAGAGGAGGGTGCTGATCTGGGAGGTGTAAATGGTGGCGCAACTGTGCAGGGTTTGAAATGAAGCACGGCTTGAGGATTAGAGACCTGACTTTCTGTGTTCCAGTTGCTGGATGCCTGGGCTCCAAAGGGCTGCACTGGGTGGGCATTCTGGGTGTTCAGCCAGTTGGATTATTAGGAACTGACCTTCTTTTTCAGTCTGAGCAGTCCCTGCTACTTCTGACTTACAAAGTCCGGCCATAAAATATTAATTGCTACTCAAAACTGTTACCACAGAGAACATGGTAGTTCATTGTGGGACATTATTTGCTGCAGAGGAAACTTTGCTAACAAGCATGTCTTCTTAACTGATGTGAACAGAGAATTATTAATGCTGGTTGTTTTCTGTATTGTGGTGTGTACCCATACATTAAGGGTGTAATGAAACAGTAGAATGCTGCGCTGTGTGCTCTTGGCACACCAGCTCCAGCAGGAGAAGCAGTGCTGCAGTGTTAACGTAATGCTGTCTGGATTCTTTTACCCTTTTCCTCAGCACCTCCTGTGTATAGTAGTTGTACAAATAATGTCATGTAAGTAATAACCTTTATTCTGCAGAGCTTGTGGAATATATAGGGAAGAAGCACAACATGTGGGAGAAGGGACGTGTGTTTCGATCTTGCTGGTAGGGCACTAGAATATTTCTAGTGATTTGTCCACGATCACAAGAGCATCTGTGTTTGGAGCTGAGGCTGGGGTCCAGTTCCCACTTCTCACCAAAGCATGTTGTAGGCTTTCCTGTGTGTTTTAATAGATCAGTTTTATATAGTAGGAATTTCACTGTTTTTGTTTTTTTTTAACGAGGAGAAGGAAAATTCTGGTCCAGAAACCGGCCAGGAAATACAGTGAATGAAAATGTTTTTCCGTCAGTTCTATCATAATTGAATTACAAACTTGTCCAAATGGAGCAAATTCTTCTTAACTATGAAGAGTTTGAAGTTGATTGGGAACTGAAACCCCCCAGCACCTTGGGAGGATGCCAGTCAAGTCACTGCCCTTTCATTTTGACTAAAACAGAGAAGTAAGATTTATTTGTTATTTAAATATGTGAAGACGAGAGTGGAGCGAGGAGAGAGGAAGATGATTGACTGAATTTATTTAACCATAAACTGGATTTCATTTGAAGCAAGGTTTAGAAAAGAAAGACATATTGATTCTAAAGCTTAAGGTAATAAAAACTCTTGCTGCTGTCCCGAGATTAAAGGTTAGCCAATCATGCTGGTTTTATTATATGAATTCAACAAAGAAGCATTGTTTTAAGGCAGCTTGCTCACAAGCCGTTTTGATAGGAATCCAAAGCATGTTTCAGAAACTGTCAGCAGCATTCCACAGAAACACAATGGGCGTCTGTTTTAAAAATGCAGCCAGCCACTTTTGAACAGTACTAATCCCATTAATTTCAAACAGGAAGGTGGGGTATCGTGTATGTCAGAGATCCTTCTTGTCCGTCTTAATTATAGGCAGAATAAAGCAGTTGCAGCGCGAACACGGCAGTGTACTGCTAGGCAGCGTGTGGTGTTACCCCAGTGTTCATTCGTGACTGTAGTTGTTGGCGTATCCTGTATCTGCCTGACTGTAGCAACTGGGTGTAAGTTACCAGAAATGCAGTGCTGTCGGAGAATGAGCGTGTGCATACCTGTGGAAGAGTTTGGGCAACTTGCAAGCTGAAACAAATACTTCCTTGAGATTCCTTCTGAGCGCCGAGTCATATATTTTTAAACAGATTTTCTTCTGTTTTGCACAAAAACTGAAATGTGGAGAAAGGAAAAAGATACCCTCATATTTTTAATGACTGCTTTAGAATCTTGACACCTTGTGCACAACGTCAGAAGAAAAATAGCATACTTTGTTACAGGTGTTTTGTGTTCTTGATCACTTCAGATCATTGAAACAATTGTTCATTCCTCACTCACAAGGTTAATGTCTTGTAGAAAGATGATGAGCGATGATAAAAGCAGAAAACCGATTGCACTAGGAAAGAATGTATTCTCTCCTAGATGCTTGACTTCTGTGAAGATGCCTGTTGTTTTTAATTTTGTGAAACACAGCTGCAGTCATTTGTAGGATGCTATAAAATATTCAGTTAAGCTAGAGGTTGGAGAAATGTGTTTACAAACTGTTTTTTTGAAGTCAATATGTAAAGACTAAAATGAAATAGCTTTTTATCTCTACTTTTTGTTATATTTAAGTTACCTTTTTTTTTTTTTTTTCACTTACTGATAATCCAGGAATTCAGTAAATTGTCCAGTGACATGTGGTCTTAATTATCCAGAGATCTTGTGAGTAAAGAGCCTGGGGACTGGGTCAGTGGAGGAGCTGTTCTGGGTGGTTAGTGCCTAGGATTTGGGTAAACGAGGTGGAAGCTGAGACAAGAATGGCGTTCTGTGTCTTCTCTGCCAGGCTGGCCAGTGCCAAGAAGCTTGCTTGTCTGTCAGATGTGGCATTGTGGGGCTGGGTAGAGGAGCACTGCTCGTAATAAGTTCTGCTTCTGTACAGACCGTGAACAGTTAACAGTACAACAGTTGTGCCCCAGAGTTGCTTCTGCACCGCAGAGGGTTAGGGTGCGGGTGGGAGTCTTGGTGGTGGTGGCAGCGGTAGGCTGTGCTCCTGGCAGCAAGTGCAGGAGGTGCTCTGTGCTCGACACATCTTAAAGACTGAATCACTGACCTTGCCTGTGGGGCCTCTGCTTTTGGTTAAGGCCCCAGTGGTTTAGCTGAAGTGGCTTTAATGCCAACAGTAGATTTTTCCATGAAATGTCCTGGTGTCAGCAAAACCCATCCGCTGTGTGTGCATGGGATAGCTTGACGTTTTTTCCAAGGATGGAAGAGAAAGTACGTTAATGCAGACTTCAGTGTCCTTTTTCTCTTTGTGTGTCTGCTAAAGGAAATACCATCTCTTACCTCCTTCCCTCCTGTTTTCTAACTGTGCTTGTCTGAACAGATCAGCAGAGATGTTCATATTATTTGCCATATCTGGTATTAATGGTCTCTTTTTTATCCACAGAATTGACCAAAAAATGTCTGGAGGCCACAGTGGGTATGAACTGTGTGAGGCCAAAGCCATCCTGAGTGAACTGAAATCCATCAGAAAGGCAATAAGTTCAGGGGAGAGAGAAAAACAGGATTTAATGAAGGTACCTTGTAGGGCTGGCATAAGTTCTGTGTGATTTCTTTTATCAGAAGGAACTTGAATGATGCGAAATACTGTACGTTTTATGCTTTCTAAGGGATTTTCAAAACTGTGAGCCGAACTAGTGCTAAAATCAATTTTCAGATGCAGAAACTGCAGCCTGTGACTTTCCTAATTCAAAAGTCCCTCTATGGCAGTGAGAGAACATAGATCTCTGAACTTGTCACATGCGTTGCACCTTGCCTACCTCTCAACCACAATTTAAAATATTAAGTGGACAGAAATTGAAAGACACGTTCTGAGATGTGTGGCCATTTTCTAAATCAGCACATGGTTTCCAAATTGCCCTGGTTTAGTTTCTGAGAGCAGATTTATTATTTTTTAGTCATCCAAGTGTTAGTTGATTGATAAAGGAGAGAGGAGGAGACAGAGACAGACAACAAGAACCAGGACAACATCTTCACTCCCAGTGTCAGCTATGAACTGCTTGGTTAAAACAGTTTGCTTAATGTGAAGGGAAAAAAAGCCAACCAAATCTTATATTAGAGTCTTTCAGGTAAACATCTTTTGAAGAGAAGCTGTTATAAACACTATAAATTACAAAGGCACTTCAAAACCACCTTGTTCTCTGTTTCCTGGCCAGAGTCTTGCAAAGCTGAGAGAGAAATTCAGTCTTGACCAGACCATTGGGACATCTGAGCCAGACCTGAGCTCCAGCTCTGTAAATTCCCAGCTGTGTTTTTCAAGGCAAACTCTGGATACAGGGTCTCAGACTGACATTTCTGGTGAGGTGAGCTTTCTTCATTTTGTCAAATGTAAAGAGAAATTGAGTCAGGGTGCTGCAGTTCATGGAGTTGGCTGTTGCAAAGGGCTGTTTACTGTTGCCAATAGGTGCATATATGTGCATGTTTAAGAGAAAATTACTTGGAATCAGTTACTCGATTTTAAAATCTGGATTCAGATGAAGTTTTTATATTTGGCATGAAGCATTTATGACAACCTGATGTAATCAAATAGTTCCAGTACAGTAAAGAGCAGCATAAGTAGGTAGTGTTTTTTGGATCTGTCTGTATGGTCGTTACACCTTGCAGACTTACTTTGATCTGAAGATGTTTTTAATTTTCAGAAACACGATCTCAGAATTTAACTGTGCAATTTCATTTCACACAGCTGGAAAACTGTTAATTGAGCTGCCTCTTCAGTGATTCATTAATAATTTCTCTGTTTCACTGACAGTATATTTACAGTGACAGAAAGCTGTGCGTGATTTTGGCACCTCCTTTGTACTAGGTTTTCCAGAAAAAGAGCTAAGCTTGCCTATGTACTGTAGCAAATTTTTTGAAGTCTTTCATTGAAATGCACCTATTTAACCCTAAATTTTGAGTTCCGTAAAGTTCAAAGTGGATCAAAATTCTGAGTTTAGTCAATATAATAATACTTTGAAAATGCACTTGATTTACTCTTCTGGAACTAGATGATCTCTGAGGTCCCTTCCAACCCAAGCCATTCTATGATTGTATGATTCTATGATTCTATGAATATGGCAGTACAGTAATTAAAAGCAGATGAACCGTATCTGAAGGAAACGGCCCTGTTCTGTACACCTGAGCATAATACAAACCACGTCTATAACTGAAAGTGTGTGGCCGAAGGTGGGTGGTTTTATTTTTAAGCAGTAATTTCTTAGCATGGGCATTTGTTTTGTATTACTGATTCATTTTACAGTTTTATACAGCAACAAGGCTAACTTTTTTTTCCACAGGTTGGAGCAAGGAGTAGATCAAATCTAGCAGAGAAGGTCAGACTAAGTCTTCAATATGAAGAGGCAAAAAGAAGGTAATGGGGTCCGTTGCTTTGTTAAATTGGGGTCTTGAGCTGGGAGCTTCCGACCTCTCGACACTAACATTGTGCTCACAGTGGCATCTAGTGGTCGCCTCGCTGGAGGCACCGGAGGCATTACTGCCGAACGTTTCTTTTTCTCTGGAATGCAGGGCAGGCTCTCAGGAGCAGTCAGTGATTTTGAGCAGTAGTTTTTACATATCTCGTGCTAAGTTACATTTGCTAAGAAATAAAATGCAGACAGTGAAAAGTTGGTGGCAGTTCCAGGATGATGGGAGTAGAGGGAACTGGAGAAAGGCTGCCAGGGTATTTACGTCTATTTAAATCCTCCTTTGGGGTCGTTGTTTCAGTTTACTGTGCCTCTTCAGTTTCATAGTTGCTTCAGACTTTCCATACAGATTTTGTAGTCTTAGCTATCGCTTTTTCACTGGGACTTTGAATATTCTAAATACTTATTGTCGCTGTGGGGTTATTTTTTAATGAGTTTAAACTGAGGACTGAAGAAATCAGGAACTGCCCCATGGATGAATGTGAAATGTCTTTCAAATAAAGTCCTGCAGTGGGTGCTCTTGGAAGCAGTGCCATTGGGATGGATGGGTGCAGCACTGAAGAATGGGCATCAGGAGGCAGAACATCCTGGGTCAGAGCATCATGTCCTCGCATGTACCAGAAGAGCAGTGCTGCGTAATACCAGGGGAAGATTTCCTTTATTTAAAAAATAAAAAGAAAAGAATCAAGTGTCAGGTATTCAGAAACCTTACAGCTTTTGTTAAGTAATTGAAGAGAGATAGAAGTCTAGAAAGTTATCTCACACCCAAGGTTCCTATCTTATGTTAGGGAAAAAAAAAAAGAACTATGACAATAGAATAAGATCTAGCACTTTTCCATAGATGAAAACTGTGCCTGTAATGACTTTTACTCCGTGAGTTATGTATTAATTCATTCAGAATTCTGTGGCATGGTCAGTTAGAAAAACCAGGAAGAGAAATTTATAGCTTAGAAATACAAAGTAGCAGCTTAAATAGTTTTTATGTTTCAAGACAGGAGGCTTCACAACCCACCAAAATCCAAACATATATGGTCTTCATGTAGAGTAAGACTGCCATCCTTGCTGGAAATAACAGTAATCCCATCTATCCTTACGATGGATTGTAAAACATTATGCAGACAGCAAAGAGTGATAGTTGTGTTTCTTCAGTACTGAATTTGCATGATTTTGGCTCAAAGTCATCATGTCTATAATACTAATTGTCAGATGGTGTTTTAGGTGCATATAGATGGCAATTG
>VXAV01008798.1:7345-27022 GCA_013399715.1 Alectura lathami | reverse complement strand
AGAGTAGAAGTGTAATTACTGCAAAACCTTCTTAATTTTTTGCTTCCTAACTGGTAAGTGAAGCAACTCCCACAATAGATGATATTAGCCAGATTCAGAGTTGGAGAAAATCAAAGGTGGCTGTCACAAATGGGCTTTTCATCAACTGTAAGTGGAAATAATTTATGGGGCCCTCTAGCACACATAAAAATGCAATAAGCATAAAATGTTGTTGTATATATCAATGTGGTGTGCCTTACTGAAGGAACACAGCCAGCGCTGTAAGACTCTGCTAGGAGCTGCTGTGCTAGCAAACACCTGCTGTTGCTGCATTGTCCCTGAATGGTGAAATTCCTGTTAGTGCTGTTAGAAGCTGGGTGCTAAATTTTAGCCGAGTACCGAGGAAATTTGTTGTTGTCTACAAAATGTGTATGTGTGAATGAGGCATGATTCTTAAACTTTTGCATACATTCTGCTGTTTTAATCTGCATTATGTTGAGATTCCAAAAGTGGTTAGAAGGAGGATTGTGTCCTACGGGAGCTACACTTCTATAGGAGAAATTACCTCTGTCAGTAGTGTCTGAATTACAATGGGTTCATTGCTTTCTGACTTCCACTAATAAATAGACAATAAGGGGTTAGTAATAAAATCATGTTCACAAAGAAATTTGAACCTAAGGTTTTGTTAGGAGTAGCTAATTCTTGACTGACTGTAAATAGGTAGCTGATTTCCTGGTCTTGAGTTTTGGGTATGTATGTTAATGCCAAAGAAAATTCTGCACATAACCTTTTCCCCATACATGTCAGATGCCCAAGTTTGGCATCTGACATGCCAAGGGCAAATAAAATTGTTTCCCGTTTAAGAAATGGGAGTGAACTGTATCAGATCAAACATCGGTGTTTTATTTCTTGGAGACAAGGAAGATTCTCCTCTCCACAGTCAGTGGAGGAGCTACACCACAGCACAGCACGTGGCAATACTATTTTATTTCATAAAGTTTCATGCACACTTTGTTTCCAGTGTTTTACTGGTACTGATAATGAAGCAGCAGTGTAAGAAGCTGTGGATTGTCAAGAGCTTAATGTGACAAGTTGTTTTTCCTTTTGGATGTGTTGGGGTTTTTTAAAGGCAGAAAAAAATAAACGGAAGACTTGCTCTGACTTGGAAACATTGTCAGTGTAGCCCTGGGTTATTTTGGAGTAGAATGCTCAAAGTGCCACTCGTAGATGTACTTGGAGTCAGTTTACAGAAGGAGGGTATAAATCATAACTTATCAGCTTCAAAAAAGCAGAGACAGGGCATAGTCGCGCTGCTTTAAGAAGCCTTCCAGCAACTGTTAGAAATATCTGGAGTGTGGAGCTGCTGCGTTCTTGCCTCTGCATTCATGTTAGGGAGATTCCATTACTCCCCGAGCCCTTGGCAAACTATTCTCAGGAATCGCAGGCCCTTGGGTAGACGCATGGTTTAACAGCTTCGTTGTGAAGCTGGCCACAGGTCTCATGAACTAACATGTCCACAGAAGTTTCCACTGAAAGAAGGTGAACTGTGTGCACTTCAAGGGTTTTCCTAAATTATTTTTTATGTTCTAAGATTTTATGCCTGTTACCAGTGTTGCAATTTATGATCAGAACTGCAGGAGGATGTCGCACGAACACAGAAGTCGGTCCTGCAATGAGTATTAGACTGATTTAGAGAGCTGCAAATGGAGTTTGCCCTGACAGTGGTTTGGGTGTTTACGTGGCCTTTGGCATCCCGCCTATGCCATAAATTAGGGAGTTTAAAAGTTCTGAATTTGTCCAAAAGTAGAAGGGAAAAAGTTACTTGGATCTCAGTTTGCTGTGATATAGTAAAATTATTTATTAAAAAGTCACAAAAGAGTTAATGAGGAGCACTGTTGCTGGGGAAAGGCGGCACAGGTTATGCTTTAAATAAGGCAGAAGGCATTCTGTAGTTTAANGTTTAAAAAAAAAAAAAAAAAAAAGTGGGCAAGAATGTCTGATACCTGAGATGAGTGCGGTTCTTGGTTTGGAACCCCTGTGCGTGAGCAGAGGGCGAAGCGCCTCGTGTGCTTCTAGCAGCGCCAGCAGGTACCGAGGTAGTGGCAGATGAGCAGCGCGTGTCTGCAGTGAAGGAGCACGGGCAGGGCACGCAGCCGAGTGGAAGTTCACACCCTGCCTGACCTCGGCGTAACTTATTCACCTCTGCATAACCCAGTCTCGCTGGCTGAACAACCATGGGTGTAAGCAAGTGCTTTTCATGCTTTGTTGAGTTGAGGACTTAATGCCTTTTTACTGGTATCTCACGCACGGAGAGCAAATTCTGGGAACTCTGGAGTATTTCTTTCAGTTCACATAAGAAAGCAATGGGTGATTTTTGGCTTTGTTCTTTGAAACGTTCTCTGCAGTTGAATTTTAATTTACACATCTTTGAGATGCCAGAAAGGCCAAAGGAAAGGTTTCTGAGAACGAGCCTCAAACCTTTTTAAAGTACTTTCTGCCATCCCTCAGATTAGTCGCTTGAGAACTTGTTACATGCATCAGTTGACTGAGCAGGGGCTGGAGGAGAATATACTGATGCACAACAACAGCGGGGCTTTAGCTGGATCCTCGGAGGGAAAGCAATGTATTTGGTGTTGCAAATGGAGTGATGAAAGGGAGCTACAAAAGGAGAAGCCGCTGTAAAGGTTGCTGCATCCTTCCTGTTAGCAGCCAGCCAAAAGGAATTGGAGAGCTCTGCCATCTGCAGCCTAGAGCTGGGCTAGCTGTGCAGGAGGCGGTAATCCCGCTTTGTAAGGAGGGTGAGCCCTGCTAATGGGCATTGCAGCCCTGTAGTGCTCAGAGGTGGTGAAAAAGCTGTTGGAATGTAGAAATCTTTACCAAGGACTCCTGAAAACAGTCCCTCCTCGTGGGACCTTACACTGGGATCCTGCTTTGATTTATTGTACTTTGTCTCTTTAGGAAGACTCTGAAATCAAAAGTATTATTTCAGTTTTAAACTTCCTGCAGTGCTACCCCCAGTTCTTACATTACCAGAATTAATACCGTACTGGTGTTCCTTCCTTGTGGTACAGCCCACCCCCAAACAAACAAACAAACAGAAATACCAAGTGAGGAGCTTTTTAAAGCAGTCGTGGTGCAGGTATTTTCCTGAAGTTGCAGCTGTTTTCCCCTTGCACGTTTCGCACGGCGCAGCGTGGATGCTCCCACACGCTGCCTGCGGTACACTCAGCAGGCTTGTTGCAGTGCTTAGCATTCTGTGCCTCCTCGCCCTGCTGACGGGCTAGGACTTAATGGTACGACTGTGAGAGCTAGCGCAGTCTCTTGGATTTTAATAGTCAGCAGCCAGAAGAAAATGAGGGATCTTCAGTCTGTTCCTGTGTTATCTGTGGAGTATTTTAGCCTTCTGACTACTCGGTGATTCTTCCCCCTACTTACGTTTACTTCTGTTTCCAGATTGAAATTGGAGGAGAGAAGAAAAGAGTTGGTACAGAAGCTTGAAGAAACGACAAAACTGACTACTTACTTGCATTCACAACTTAGGAGGTGAGGCTGTACTGCATAATGTAAAACTGCTTTCAGCAACAGTCTAGTGGACTTGGCTGTCTGAACTTCTTAGATTTTTCTCGTAGCTGAAGGCTCAACAAAATTTGTTAAATATTTAAATAAGAAAATGCACATATAATAGCTTCAGGCATGTTGCCACCATGTGTACCTGGCATACCTCTAGATGTTCAAAAAGTGTTCAGGACTGGATTGAATGGATTTTTTTTGCATGGCTTCCAAACGAAGTAGGGACACATTTTTTCTTACTTGATTGTAAACAAATAAATCAGGAATTCTCTCATTGGTCAGATCTCCAAAATGCTGCCACTGAGGAGACAAATTGTTTCTCAGACATCTGTGTAAAAGGAGAACTGTGGCCTGCATGATAACTGGCGAGGCTCAATGAATACATTTGTGTGTAATGCTTGTGTGCATAGCTGATTCTGGTTTTATTCTTCAGCACAGGCTTGTGCTCTCAGTAGACAGAGAAGTACCCTCAGCAGGATGTTTTCCTGACAGTCACTGTTCAAAATCTGACTCTGGCTTCATGATATCCGTAGTGATAACAAACGGTAATCAGTTACAGCAACTGAGAACTCAGAGCCCTTGCTCTGGTGGGAATTCAGATATTTAATGACACATGGAGCTTGTCCTAGAGAAGAGTGTTTCCCACTTCTGGACTGTACCCTGGACTACCAAACGACATGTCTGTCATTTATTTTAAAAATCCTGAACTTGGTCAAAATCCAGCTATGCTATGTAGAAATCAAAATGGGGCTGTAGGGGGGATCATATTTTTAAGTATTTTATAAAAGTCCTCTCACAATAAGCCATGCCATTCTAATCTTGAGATCTAGTTGGCTTAGCTGTTTCAGTCATCTCAGCCAGATTGTGCAAATTGCATCTTGATTGGTGATTAGCTGGTTGGATTTTTATTTTTGTTTTTTAAATATGCTTTATGATCATTTTTGTTTTGACCTGAGCATTGTTGTGTCCTGTTACAGGCAGTTGTCTAGACCAAAGGCATTATTTTTAAAGTTGATAGCTCTGCTGCTGTGTTTAAACAGGGCTGCCTTGAATTGTTTTTCCCAGCAGAGCCCTTCTGAGCTCAGGCAGTGACACTCGGTTTCTCTGGCAGGGCTCCTGTCTTCAGTTACCAGCAGGAAAAGACTGCATGGTTACGGGCTGTGCCACGCTTGTATAAGTGGGCGTCCTGTGCGTGCAGTGTGTGTTGTCTCGCAGACGTGAGCCGTCTGCTGCTGAGAGCTGCCCTTCCCCAGGTGCTTGGGCAGAGGGCAGGTGGCGTGAATCGCTCTGGAGGCGGCAGCAGTCTTCTGCTGTTGTCACCTCTCTCCTTTGCTGTGACACTGACTCCGTGAGCACCGCAGCAGGCTGGAGCAGGTTGTTTGAGGGAACGGAGAGCTGAGAAAGCTGCTGTCACTGCTGGGCCAATTCGTCAAGGCTGCAGCCTTCCCCAGAAAAAGGGGCTTTGGGAGCAGGCCATAAGCTGTTTAAATTGCACTGATGCTGTGCAGGTTGGGCACTCCAACCTAAACCAAGTATGGTTCTGTAAAGAAAAAAATGCCCCAAGCAGCATCCTGTTGTAAGAACCCGTTACAGTGCAGCTCCAGTCAATCTGGCCTCTCCTTGTGCTGTTTCCTGCTGGTTGAGTTCAGCAACATCAGCGTGCGTCCTTGTTCTTTCTTTGCAGCCTCTCAGCCAGTACATTGTCTGTGTCCTCGGGGAGCAGCCTGGGATCCCTGGCGTCCAGCCGGGGGTCTCTGAACACGTCGAGCAGAGGGTCGCTCAACTCGCTCAGCTCCGCGGAACTCTACTATAACCAAGGCGATCAAGTAACAGATCTGGACTATCAGTATAAGCTTGACTTCATCCTGCAAGAGAAAAGCGGTTACATTCCTTCGGGGCCTATCACCACGATTCATGAAAACGAAGTGGTCAGCTCCCATGGGAGGCTGGGTTACAGTGACTCTCCTTCAGCCTCAGACCATCCCAAACTGACTGAGCCTCCCAAATCTGTGACATCGCTGTCTTCCAGATCCTCGCTGTCCTCCCTGTCCCCCCCAGGCTCCCCTCTGGTTTTAGAAGCTGCGTTTTCTGTCTCTGCTCAAAATTCCCCTCTGCATCACCTCACTACAGACTTTGAAGACTGTGACCTTCCAGGTGACTTTGCAGGCATTAGTCTCTGTGAGAACCAAATATTACTGGACTCCGAAGGCAGAGCAGGATCTCAGATTCCTACGGACGATAAAGATCTTGATGAAAGCATTAGGCAGCCTCTGTCTTCTCTGCATGAAGGGAGTTCAGGTAACTGACAAAATCTGATGTCAAATGTGTATGTACACAAAGATTTTGAACAAACAGCTGGCTTTGAGTAGACGGAGCTCCTGTAACTGAAGAGCAGCTTGGTGAACATAGGTTTGCCATTGTGGGTGGTGAGTCGTTCTGAGGGGCATGACAACTTCTGGGCTTGGGTGCAGAGCGCCGTGATCACCCCGCTTCTGTCCGTACTGGTTCAATAGCTGTTTCAGAAGGAAAGTTCTGTGTTATGGATTTTCTGTCCTCGAAAATAACAGCAAAAAATGAAATCTGGACGACAAGGAGAGTGCATGGTGTCCCTGGGTATTGTCAGGACATCTGAGGACAGAGCAAAAATACCTTTTGCCATTTGCTGGTAACTTGGGCTCAGATACTTTGCCTCTTACCGAAGAGTAAGTTACAAGCTGGACTCCTCAGTCCAGCCTTCTGGACTTAACAGCCAGCATTTTTGTGTGTGAATGTGTATCCAGTTGTTCGAACCTGCTGATCTGCGGTTCATTTTGGACAAGGTGCACATGCCATGTCAGTTACAGTGATACTCTGCCCATTTTTAACATAGTTTTCAGAGCTTTTAACTCTTTTTATCCATCTGCAAGTTGGAACAGGGCACCTAAGCTCCCCTGCAGTCTGGGTAACTTCCAGTAGGATGAGTCGTCCCATCTTAAACGTTGCTTCTCTTTAAGGAAGATGGGATGAATGACCCTGTGAGGTACTGAGGTATCCTTGGTAACTAGGTAACGTTAACCTGGAGGTGGCATTAGGACTGCCAAAATGAGCACTACATTTTGAAAAGCCAGACATTGACTACGCTTCCTATACCTCTAGTTTCCAGAGTAAAATGGGCCTGAGGCTTCCGTATGTTAGAAGTGAGGTACGGAGCTGGGGCTGGCTCAGTGTTTCTACTCTAATTTCTCTCTTGGAGCTGCTGCGATGCTGAAGGAAAAGGATTTCAGCAAACTCAGCCCGAGGCATAAAGCCTGCATGGAAAATTTCAGCCTAGCACATAAGATGTAAAGACTGAATGCTACAGAATCTTAATTTGGGGGTAGACAAACATAGCTGAGGACAGCCTAGCTAGTAATTTCATGGCATCATCTGCGCAGCCGTTTGGATGCAGTGCTCACCAGTTTCTCTGTCTCTCTGACTTTTCTCTACAGGTGAAGCATACATACATTTGCTCCTCTGTACATGTCCCTGCTGTCAGAAACCAAGTTGGAATATCATGTAGTTCTTCCACAGTCAGTCTCTGTCATTGTCAAAGTCAATTCAGGCTGCTGTGGTAATTCCTAGGGGTAATCAATAAATCATGTCATCACCTTCACCCCTCGCATGGTGGGGGGGAAGGGAAAGAGCACTTCATCATCAAGGAAAAAGCATTCCTGCTGCCATAAGTAAAAGCACAAATGCAGCAATCAATCATCTAATCTAAGCCTTAAATTTTAAACATCTTAACAAGATGTAAAGTCATGATTCAGGTGGGGCCTGTACTGCATACCAACATCCTCACCCCTTGGCAGACAGAAGTACTGCATGGGCCCTCAGCTCACTGTGTTGCAGGACGTGGCTGTCACTGAATGCTGCTGCTTCACTGCCTGAGAGTAGTGTGTGAACACGAGTGGAAGATGAAAGATGAGCGGTAGTTGACAGTAAAGACTCAGTGGAATAACAATTTTTGATGATAGTAAGCCAGGGGGTATTTTTCATTTCTGGTAGTTCTGTCACTGGAGAGAGCTCTTCTGTCTGGCTTCTTAGGATTATAAACAGTCGGCAATCACTGTGCATGTAGCTGAAGTGTTTCTGCAGTGCACAGTGTGAATCTGGCAAATACAGGGTCAAAGATCAGGATAATGGGAGTTCATAATGAAGATAATGAAGGTTAATAACTAGCTCAGCCGATACAGGTGATGACAGAAGCGTGCATCTTCGGAAAGCAAGAACAGTTGTACGTTTTCAAGTTCATCGGTTTGGATATATCTCTAGCCAAAACACGTGGAACGGTAATACAGTCTCAGAATGTTTAATGATGTGGAACAAAACTACTCTGTGATGTTCAGTTAGGGGTCACTGCTTTCAGCCTGACAACTCTCTAAGCTATGCGCTTCTCTCTCTCTGACTATTAATCTCTTGGGCTGATTTTCATTCTTCTTTCTTTTTGTAGGTGTTGACTTACCAAGAAGAGCAGCTAGTCACCTCCTTGCAGAAAAAACAGCGTGTGTGTCTGCTGCCGTGTCTGATGAGTCTGTAGCTGGAGACAGCGGTGTATATGAAGCTTCTGTGAAACAGTAGGTTTGAGAAACCATGCGGGTCTTTCCACCAAAAAGTTAAACGTTTCCGTAAGCAGTTACTTACCATCAGCACAAGGAGTTCAGAAGGGCTGTACCGACACTGCCCAGAGTGATTTGTTACTTGCTGCTTTGTATCCATCTTAGGACTCCATAGCATTTTGCTTGGATACTTGTTTAAAAAGTGGATTTTGAAAAGGTGCCAAGATCCCTAGTTGAAATGTTTGTATGAAAATAATCCAGCTTGGGTTTAATGTTCATGATTTTCTCTGGTGAACAGGATACAAGGAGAAAAATGTTTGCTGTTGTTATTTTTTGACAAGACATGACTTCCACGGAGTTCTTCATCCTTGTTTATGTGGTATTTACTTTTCTGGCAGCAAGAACAGTGAACTTTAGACTTATTAACAGAAGACTACTGCGAACTGAGAGAGAAACTAAAAGCTTTATTTTCCATCTCGGTTTTGGCAAGTTCTTAACATTAAGAAGTTTTTGTCCTTTTGAGTATTGCGAGGGATGTTCTTGCAGGATGCTTACAAAGATGCATGTCTTCTGTTCGCTTTTGTTTCAGGACAGATAAAGGTGCATTAGGGTACCGTGAATGGGCTTTATTGGCCTCTGATAAGGGTACTTCTAATTTGTGAAGTTCTTTACAAATTAAAAGGTATTTGGACTCCTGTATTTTTATCACAAAAGAAATTCATCAAGTATTACGGTGGCCATTCCATATCATCTGAGGTCATGCACCAATTTTTCACCCTGAATTCTGAATTGCTAGCATTAGTTTGCTCCATGTGTTCAGTTAGTCCTATCGCAAATTCTTATGTTGAGATAAGCGTACATCTACGAAAAGGACAGCACTACTACTTTTAGGAAGCACTTTACTGTACAGGTGATGGAGCACTGGGACGGGCTGCCCAGAGAGTAGAGGAGTCTTCCTTTGAGGAGGAGATGGAGGCTTCCTTCCTTCTTTGAAGATCCTGGCCATTTTCAAAAGCCACCTGGATGCGAGTGTCTCTGCTCAGACCAGGTGACCTCCAGAGGTCCCTTCCAACCTCACCCAGGCTGTGATTCTGTGAAAACTCAGCCTTCACTTGACTTAGTGGCAGTGACTGTGCAGTTTAGCTCATGGAACGTTGCTGTCTTTCCACTTTGTTTCAATTCTGAGCCACTGTGATCCCAGCTTAGCGTCTGCTCTGGCTGTAAGCACAGGGGATAGAAGTGAACAAATGTTGGACCAAAATACGTGGATGTTCTGTGGAGCTCTTTTGCTGACCTCTCCAGTGACTGGTGGGATGGGTCGGGAACAGAACTATTTCCTGACTTCTCCCTGTCGTTATTCAGGCAGAGAGGAAAGGAGACAGATGCATCCACTAAGCCTGTGTACAGAAGCAAAGCCAAGCCATTTGCGCAAGCTGTGATTCCCAGACGCCAGGTTTTCTGTGATAGCTCCAGGTGTGGAGACCCTTAATTCTTACTGAGTAGTGAAGTGGTGACGAGTGCCTCTGTGTGATCTGCTTATGTTTAGTGGAAGTGTCTTTATGAGCACTCTGAATGGAATATCTTAAAATCTGTCAGTGTGCTCCTGAAGCTACAGTACAGAGATTTCCACCGTGCAGACCAGTCCTTTGTGTTGGGTAATCTAAGGCAGGGCGGGAAATAAATGCACACTATTGTATTAGCCAGCAGCTGGGAAATGAACAGTGAAAGGAAAGCTCTGAATGCAGAGTCTCAAAGTAATGCTGTCATGTCTTGGTAAGGTTGGGATGTCTGCGACATTCCCCACATCCGCCGTGTTGACCGCTGCTTGTTGATGCCAACAGTCTGTTTTTAAAAACGAATGCATCATGTTAATGCCACATCCTCATTCAAGCCTCCTGGGAAACAACTGGAATTTGTTTGCCACACCGATTCTCTGCAGTTCCATTCTGTGCTGGAGTTGCTCTTCAGCAACAAGGCTCGAGTTCTGTTGGTTCTTAGAATGGTTCTGGAAACAGGCTCAGGGGAATGGTGTTTCTGTTCGCACAGAAACATCATTCATTGTGCAGAGCTCCTGCTTCTCAAATGTTCTCCAAAGCAGCGTTTCGCATCCAGCTCATGCATGGTCTGATCTTTATTAGAACTTTAATTTCCGATTTTGTATTTGGAGGTATTAAGAAGTACTAAACATGTGCAGGAGAATGTCACCAGTTTTTCCTCTTGCCTGTTAGTCTGGTCTACTTCAGTAGTCAGCCCAAGGACCCTGACTCGTTACTGGCTTTGTCAAAATGCTCCAGCTATCTTTAAACAGGCATTGCTGTTGTGTGGGCTGTGAGGCTGTCATTTGGACTGCACACTGCAGTGAAAGCAGCCTGTTCAGGAGAACATAAATACATTCTGTGTGTGCCTACCTCGATTACTTCTGAAAGCTAAGTATCGCATTCCTGATGTTGAGTATTTGCTCATTTGCCCTAGGCCAAACGAGACTGAGGACGTTGTCTATAGTGAGGATGATGCAACAGCTCTAGAGGCTGCCCAAGTACAAATAGGACTCAGGTGAGCGACCAGCAAAGGGAACGTATCTGCTCCTTGGTAAATGCAAATAGTAAACTTTCCTCATACTGTCCTTTCTTTAACAGATACGACCACAGCAACTCAAGTTTTGTGATAATCATAGTCCAGCTCAGAAATCTTCTGGTGTTTTCTGTCCCCCTTGGCTCTAAAGTGTAAGTTGAAATAAGAGAGTATAATAACGAACTGTACAAATTCTCTGAAGGAACAGATTGATTTACTGCTTTACAACACTACGATATGTATAACGCATTTCAAACTGCAGTAGTACTTAGCTTTTACAGATTCCAGCAAAGCGGCGAGACAAAGAAGTTACCAGGAAATTTGCACATTAGACTGAAGTGGAATAGTTAATATTTGTGTCAGGGTCATTTTTTGCTCCATCAAGAAGTTACAGGTCTGTCACAGTAAAACCTGAGGCACTAACTGACATTTTAACTGTTTTTTCTTGATTAAAATGAAAGTAAGTGCTGAAGTTTTTTTTTAAAAAAAAAAAAAAAAAAAAAAAGCCAGTGAGCACTTTATCTTTTAGTGCTGTTTACCCATCACTCTGGCCCGATGCCAATGAATTGGCTAACAGACATCAACGCTCCAATGAACCGCCTCTTAAACATAATTGTAACGGACTTTACCTGCTATTCCTACTAAATGTTTTCTAAATGTTTCCTAACTGTACCCCTTAGTCTACTGAGATGGCTACTTCTAGCAGACCATGCAGGTTGCTCGCTTACATGCATGTGAATACCACAGCAGCGTTACTGGGGTTACGTTACACTGCCGCCTAACTTCGGGATCGACCTAAAGGCTGAGTACCTGTTCTCCAGGTGTCTTGCTAACCAAACAACTGGGATCTGACTCGTTATCCCAAGAAGCTGAGAGTAATTGAGGAGTAAAAGCTGTGCCCAAATTCAGGTTTGGGATAAATTTGATTGTGTGATCTAATTTCTTCTGGTTTATTTCACGTAAAACTGATTTTTTTAATAATACTCACAGTATGTGTAAAGTCACTACCATAATAATAGTAATAGGACTACGAATCTGCAGAGAATAAGTTTTTTTCAGAAAGTTTTTTTCCAGGATAATTTTCCGTGGCCCACATGTTCTTGCTCTAGTTGGCTTCCCTGCATTCTGCTCCACAGCGTCAGTAAACTTAAACACTTACTGCCAACACCAGCAGTAGGTTTGTGCATGGGCACAGGAAAGATGCAGAACAATTGCTGCACTCTGATGCATCTGGGGCACTGTGCACTAGGTAAATACATCTGCAGATTGCCTGAGGGATGTCTTCCATCCGTTTCCATCCATTGTTGAACTACCTGTAAAATGGGCCCTGCAAGTTAGCACAATATTATTCACACAATAGCCATTCGTATCTGCTACATAAAGAGCATGCAGCTGCATAACAGCTTCAAGATGCTTCCTGTACTTGTTCGGGCTTTCAAGCTGCATTCTTCCAAGTCTCACTTCATGTATTATAAATTGACCTTAAGCATCTATGGGCCTAAATATTTTCTTCCTCATTTATCTTAGTTTTCTGTTTTCTTTGAAGTTTGTTTTGTTTGTTATTTCAAAAGATTAAAGGATGTGCCACTACATTTCAGTGCTGTTCATAATATTTTAAGAGTTCAATTTTTACCTCTACCCAATTTTTTCTCACTTATTCTTTAACTAGCATTATGATCATGTTTCCTCCTGTCGAAGACATGGTCTTCAGTGTTCACAGTACTAAACCAGAGGATAAATTTGGATAGAGACAGAAAAAGCTTCTTTTGCCTCTGCCTTCCCAGAGACAGGAACTCCTTTTGGGAGATGTTTGTGCAAGAACTGGAGGGGACTTCTCAGCCCCTTCTCTCTTTTTCCCCTTTTTTTCATTCTGCTTCTGATCTGCTGCTGTTTCTCTTCCTTGCCACGCAGTCCTGTAGACGACGATCACGCGTCATCAGCAGGTGCCAGCTTACATACGGGTAAAGGCTTCGTTTTGTTTGCGGCAGGTACGTCAGGGTAGCGGTGCTTCCATCCTCAGCCGACACCAGCTGTCTGTTCCGCACAAGAGTCCATCCTGCCACAGAGACCATTTTACTCAACGAGGTGTTCAGGGTCGCCATTGCCCATGCACCGCTGCTGCAGAAGACGCTGAGAGTGGATGTCTGTGCTGTCAGCAGGAGCCGTCGGGAGGAATGCTTGGTACGTGGTTTTACTCCTGGCTTTTTTGGCATGCGTTTGCTTTAGTGTCCCTTCATGTGCTGATGGTCAAGGCCACTGAAATGGCACAGTGCTTGCTGCAGAATTTTTCTCCTTATCATGGTCGTTGCTTTAATGCTTGGAATACTACCTTTCTCTGAAATTTCAGATACACGCTCTAATCCTGGATGGATGTTTCAGGACACTGCATTAACTGTAAAGCCTCTAAATGCAGACTGGTACTGCAGCTTTGCAGTTTTAGATATTAAAAAACCATAAACTTCATTGCAGCATTACAATAACGCTAGATTTTAAAGTGAAAGCTGAGAACCACAGAATGCCCCCAGAAAATCAGTCCTAACCCTCTGTCAAAACCTGTCACAAAGAACAAAATTAAATTTCTGCACGTTGTTGTAGAACATAAGTCCACCTTTTTAGTCCTCATGATCTGTAGAAATAGTAAAATGGCATGACATTCATAGACCAGCCTACTGGAAACTGGCTTTTAGTATGCTGCTGTTAATTGTGGTCATCACCTATTAGTGATTTTCCATGGCCTTTTACGTTGCTTTTGCTCTACGTGGTACGAGTCGGTTTAGTTTTTCACCCTGAGGTGATGTAGCAGCATGCTGAGATTTTTAGTTCAAGCACCCTGAAGAGATGCTGGAATTCTGGTGAGGATCCTCAGGCCAGGTTGCCTGGAATGGCCTCTCACTTCAAAATAAATAAATAAATAAATAAATAAAAAATCAGAAGTTAACTTAGTTCACAGGGGCTGTGCTGGGCTTTCTCAGTGTGTCAGTGGGCTGCACTCCTCAGCTTGACTGACCTGAGAACAAAAATGCAACAGAATGGAGGATTCAAAGGTGAAGGAGAAAAAAGACAGACAGACACAAGGGTTAATCACAAGATCAGAAGGAGGAGTTGGGAGTACCACTCCCAGCAGAAAGTCTGGGCAACGCGACCAGAGTCTTGGCAGGAGCTGCTCAGCCCAGTAGCTGTGAGGGTGGTTCGCAGTGCCAAGAATGGAGGATTTTAATTTCCAAGAAACAGCCCAAACACAAGGACGTTGTAAGTTTTCCCAGAGTGCCAACTCCGTGGATGTCAGTGCTTGCCCAAATGAAAGGGTTTCTTAATCTCCTTTATGGTGTCTTTTCATCTGCTTCTTCACTGGTGAGAGCAAACAAGGTCATCCGTGACTGTTTGCTGTATTGATGAGCTTTGTAGTGGAACAACTGCAAAGCTGACTGAAACTCGCTGCTCTGTGAGGTGACGCTGCAGGTTTCACTGACACAGGTTTTCATCATCAAGTGCAATAGGAAGCAGACGTGTGTGCTGTGGAGACAGAGGGGGCTTCTTTGTGGGGGGAGGAATTCTGCAGACTGAAGGAATGATGGCAGAACGGACTTCAAGGTGGACCTTCCCATGTACTCCTTTGTTTATTTCGATTAGTGGAAGTGGGGGGAACACAAAATTGTACAGTTAAAAAGAGAGTTAAGGCCCATGCCAAATTTGTGCTGCCTGATTTACCTGATAAATACTGCAGAATTTATTTTCAGCTGTCTTGCAGGAGAATTACAAATTTAGACTTTTTCCCTTTATTTTGTACAGGCTGGAACTCAGATCAGTCTGGCAGATTTGTCATTTTCTGATGAGACTCGGACTCTGTGGTACAACCTTTTGCCTTGCAAGCAAATTCCTGGCAAAAAGAACAAGGAGCAGAACGAAGAATCCATGTTTCTTTTAAGCAAGCAGTCATCAGGCTCATTGGACTTGGTGAGCAAAGGACAGGCCATTACTCTGATAACAAGAAAAACGCCATAGGCTCTCGTTGTGCCATGGCACTATGATTCTGTGTGTAGTAAGTGTCCTCCGCATGATCCAAGGCCCTGGCTTGCAGGCACTTCTGCTTATAGTGCCTTCTTGTGAGCAGCTCCTCTTGGGGGTTACAGCTTGTTGCTACCTGTGGGCGGGACTAAGGCTTCTGAGCGGATTACAGAATTGATTGCACTCCAGTTCAAAACATTTAGCTGTTTAATTTTAAAAACAATGTTACCAAACAGCTTTGTTAATATTCACATTGACTTTCATATGCATACATTAAAAATGGCTATTTATTAATTATTTGAATTTGCATGCCTAAAAAAGTCACTGCACTAAAAATACTGCTTATGCAAAACGCACTAATTCCTTTAGTTACATAAACTTTTCTGCTTTTTTTTTCTGCTTTTAATACCTCCGTAAGAGAGCTGCATTAAAAATGTGACTTTTAAGAACAACTCTTTTTTCACCTAAGGATATTACTACAAGTGTGAGAGGAAAAGAGAGAGAAGGTACTACAGGATGACAGGAACATAGTTGATTGCATTGTCATTTTACAAACAATCTGGTTTTGGCTGAGATTTGTCAGTCCATGTGCTACACACTAAACAATTCAAACTCCTCCTGTTTGTGATCTGAGTCACATTTTTGCTGGTACCAGGGATTGTACCAGCTCTTGTAAGAGCTGTCTTTTCTTTTTTTTTTTTTTTAATACCCATGTTCTGGTTTTGCTTTCTTTGCTTGTAAGCAGGATGCTGTGTCGGCTCTGCTGGAGAGGACGTCTGCTGAGCTGGAAGCAGTGGAACAAGAGCTGGCTGAAGATGAGGAGGAGAACGAACAGGAGCAGAGGGGCTCAGAGGAGGACTGGTAAAGCCATTTCTTCTTTACTCTTTATGCTGGAATGATTCTGCTCCTGCCTCCTATTCTTAGACAAATGAAAGGGCTGCACTTTAGGAGACGTGGGGAGAGGAGTCTTGTTCTCTTACGTGGTTAGTTTATTTGCCTTCTCTTAGGCTTACAGTGTCTTGGCTGCCCTATTAATCCCACTGCTGATGCTCCTCCTCGCACATCTTCCCATGAAACCTCTTCGGGTGCCTAAGCCACGAGAGGTGTGCTGGGAGGCCTCCAATCAAGTATTAGTTGTGTTAATACGTGACTGATAGGAATAGAAGCGAGCACTGCTGTCTGACAAAGTCAGAGTGTAGGTGCTTCCAGTGATGGTCTTCTTTTTGAAGAAGCTCTGGACTTTCCCCAGAAAAGGATTTCTTGCGAAATTGCTATGATGAATTCTGTTCCAGTGCAATTTTTTAGCTACAGTGTAAAATACATGCTTTATTGTGGGGGAAGGAGGGACTTGTTCATTTGCTTTGTGAATTTATTACAACCAAAGCCCTCCAATGTTGCCAGCAGACAGCTATAGAGCGCAGCATGGTGTTACCACAACAATCCCGAAGGTGAACTGTAGCGGAGCTCAGGTTTTATTGGAGCACCTAATGAAACGTGCCTTCACGTGAACGTAGTGGGAGCATTTCAGCAACGCTTATTCTCCCTGTTTTGAAAATGTGTACGTTATACACGGGTGAAGGCCCGGGCCTTCCACCATCTTTCTGCAATGGGCATTATCAATTCAAGAATAAGCCTGGGCTGCTTGTGTTCATGCAGGTTAGAAATGCTTGCAGAAGCATCTGATGAAATTGGGGATGAAGAGGAAGATGGCATTAAGCTGGCAGTGGAAGGCAGCTGTACCGATGATGTGGGGTTATTCATTGATGCAGCAGAAACCGAGGAAGACAAGGACAGAGAGAACAGAGATGAGGCCCACGAGAGCCAGCAAGCTGCCGAGATACTAACATTGGTGAGCGTCTTAGCATGCACGTTCCTGTGGTATCTTACTGCGTCTGAAGACCTGTTTCTGAGCAGTCAATCTAGAAACCTGTCACATCCGAGCATTCACAATTTGATGTGGCATTTGCTGTAGCACTTGCATGAACTTTTAACAAAATTGGCATAGTCACTTCTGAGCTATGCAGAAGGCATTAACAGCCGTGCTGCACAGAACTTCCAAGTCAAAGTCAGTTAATTAAAAATGTCAGTCTTCACCTTTTCTCTTTGCACGGTGAGAATGTTCAAGCAAGGTACAGGAGCAGTTCTGTAGTTTCAACCTGTGCATGCTTAAGATATTTTTGCACGTCTGTTTCATTGTTACCTGTTTGTCTTCTGATTTATCTGTTGTGTTTCCCGTCTAATAAACAGAAGGAGAAACAGAACAGGTCAAGATCTCTAGAGCAATGAAGGGATTTCCTTATGAGGGTGTGAAATATAAAAACTGGCTTAGCAGAGGAAGAAAGACTAATGAACAGAAAACTCCCAAAATGTGTACTAAACAGTGTACTGTTGAACTGCCCACAGGCTGTACGTAACAAGAATGTGGCATTAGTTTGTTCACTGTTTGTCTAAAACTACATTCCTCCTTTCGGAGAGGACTTTCAGAAAACCTTTCAGACAGATATGCCTGATACGGGAGCACATACTCTAGAAATAGAATTTTTAGAACACGTTTCTGCATTTAATGCAAATAACTTTGGGTACATTAGACCTATGGGTTCTGTGAAACAGCAGAGGTAGAAAGACGAGAATGACAGCTTGCTCCTTCACATTTGTGACAATACAGAAGTTTGACACCTCAGTGGACTTGCTGGAAACTGTAATTAACTTCCAATTAATGTGGCAAGATGCCAAATGAGCCAAGGCCGTGGTGTAAAAGGACTGACAGTCTTCTGGGTAGCAGACAAATTTAGATCGAAGCTCTAACGCAGCAAGGGGAGGCATGAAGGAGAACATCTGAAGGTTACACACGTACATAAGTCTTGCTGAGCCAGGGCTGGGTGGACCTAGACAGTGAGTGAAAGACGTAGCAGAGCCGATTACAAACCAGCCACAGCATAGATCATCTTGTGCCAATCCTCTCAGGGTTGCAGTTGTGCTATTTAGGTCCTTGTATTTATCACCTGTGCATTCAAACCCATGAACCTCATTAAATTACCCGAGTTGAAGGAAGTGCCCCAGTGCACATCAGTAACATTGGATGTGCCAGCTGCCGCAGCACTCGTCGTAGCCCTGCTGTCAGGATGATTGCTGCGTGTGAGCACAGGCTGCACCTCCTGTGGGGCTGCTGGCACCTTGAGGCTCCCTGTGGCACGTGTGGGGCAGCTGTACCAGGCAGCAGCCACTTCCAGGGGCAGGAGCTAGCAGGGTCTTCCACATGGGTTCACAGGGCTGGCGCAGCCCTGCACACTGCCGTGAAGCAGCCCTGCTGCTGGGCCTTGGGGGTGTAAGGCAGAACCTGCCCAGCTTCTGCTTCGTGCACAGACACCATCTCAAGCACAGCAGAACCTTGCTGTTCTGCAGAACAAAACCAGTATGAATATAAATGCATAGCAGTAATCTCTGTGCATGGCAAACCAAAACAGCTCTTGTACTGTGGTTGTATCAGAGCATCTGTGGGGCAGCGGGGGCAGGAGCTGTGATTCTAGTGGATATACAGAGTACCTTCAAAGGCTCCCCCCGAAGCCGCTAAGTATTTGGGGAGTTTTGCATTTCTTTGCTTGGCATAGCTTCTCTTATGTGCAAGATGATTTTTGCTACCGGTCTTTTCCTGTCCCCTGCAAGGTGACAAGAATGCTTATAAAATCCGAAGAGATAAGACCTGTGTAGTGGCATGTCCGCATGTAGTAGTTCTCACAGACTAAATTCCTTTTGATAGGTTGATAAAGAGACCAACACTGAGGAATCAGTTAACGAGAACGCAAGTGTCCGGCCCAAGGACAGAGCCAGCTGGAGCTCACGACAGCGTCCCTTTGTCAGGAACAGCATGATAGTGCGCTCACAAACCTTCTCTCCAGGCGAGCGGAACCAATACATCTGTAGGGTAAGAGGAAGAACGCTTGGAATGAAGAGCTATTAGCTAAAGAGTCATTTAACTTCTTGGGAATGATGCATTAATGACAGTGAGCCATGCACCAATTTTCCCTGCAAGAGACAGAGCCTGTGCTTTCTGTAAGCTCGCTCTTTCCCTCACTGGCCTGATGCACGGAACTGGCTTTCAGCGAAGCTGCCCGCTCTTGTAAACCACCTTTACTAGGGCAAAAATGCATCCTGTTGGAGAGAAGTAACAGCCTCCTGTACTGGCTGTCTGCCAGAAGTGTTGCACTGCACGGCAGCAACTACAGCTGTCCCACAGCAAAATAATTTGCTAAAACAGAATAGAGTTCACTGTAAACTGCCATTACATTAGCATATTTTAATAATATAACCACTTAAAGGTAACCGTGTGGAAAGAGCTCAGCCATCAGTTGCGGATCTCACTTTGCATCTTACCTGGTTTTAACCTGGGCAGCCCACGTCCTGCTGTCACTACCTCTAAGAAGGGTGTGTGAGTGCAGCCACGGGGTTTAAATGTGGCTTTGGCAATGAAGTTCTCCGGTCTCTATAGATGGTAGCATGGAAGATAAATAAATTATCAACCTTGTTGCTGCTAAACTGTGAAAATAATGTCTTCAAAGATTTAGGCATGGACCGCCAGCCCTTTAGATGGTAATTTACAATTACCATGAACACATAAGGCAGTTTATTTTGATCTTGAGTTTCTACAGGCTACTCTCACAAGTGTGTTTTTTTTTTTTTTTTTTTAATACTTGATGCTTTAATTCTTTTCCAGTTCAGTGAGAGGTGGTTGCCTTAATCATTTGGAAATATTAAAGCTGATCACTTCTTTGTGATTATCACTGGCCTAAAAAATCTACAGTCAAAATCTAAATGCTGACATGACTATTCCTACATAGGAATGAAATGTAGCAGCAGACAGCACTGTAATAATCTTTACATAATTTGGATAGATCACTGTCTGAACTCATGAACGTACCATCCACTTCAATTCCTGTACAGCCTGGAAACACTGTATTGGCAAAAAAAAAAAAAAAAAAAA